>LUGF01030444.1:244058-273122 GCA_001625245.1 Calycopis cecrops
GACAACACAGCTGTCACTTTACGCCAGTCTCGTGTAAGCGAGAGGTACCTCCCCGGTCGTGCCGGCCCAATTCGACTGCATGCAAGCATGCAGTGTGGCACTACCTCTTACCAAAATACAATAAATATAGAGGAGGAGAGGGATACAATAAAGGATAGAATCAACGGTTCTTTTCCAAATAATACTTGTAGCAGTAAATATGAGTAGCAATAAAAGCGTTTATAACACTAATTGTTTCGTACTTTCTCGACCAAAAAGAAGTTCTTTGTAATATATGAGGTAACTGTATGCTTAGTACAAGTAAATCGAAGCTTTACTTTCACCCAATTGTTGCTAATTTCTCTCCTGACTTTATTTTTAAGTCGATTGTCAAACTGATGGCGAGTGTGATCTTCCAGCACTGTCTTAAAATGTTTATTTAATTAATAAATATAATATCAAAACATTAATATATTATCGAGGGTTCAGTGGTAGGAATTCGAATGTTATTATTAATAGCACTCGAGTTTCGTGATGGAATTTGGTATAAATATGCAGATCCGATCCACAAGGTGCGCCGGATTTAAAATTGTGTTCGTGAGGATATCGCTTCTCGAATGTTAAACTTCAAACTTGCCGATATCGCTTTGAAACAAAATGTATAAATTATTTTTCGCATACTAAATATCTCACTTTTTAAGGGACAAGTTTGTTTGCCCCATGAGCTTTGGAGAAAGTCATGAATTTCTAGACAATGAATCACATCGAATATGTACATAATGTGGAAGTGTAATAGACTTGTTTACATAGTGACTAACTGAGCTTATAATAGACTAGCTTCTGCCCGCGACTCCGTCCGCGCGGATGTCGGTCTTCGCGTGGATGGATTTATTTTTTTTCTACGTATTTTTCCAGGATAAAAAGTATCCCATTTTATGCCCAGGATAATAAGGTATAATTATACCAAGTTTCATCGAAATCGAACCGTTAGTTTTCACGTGATGCCTGAACATACAGACAGACAGACAGACAAAAAAATTTTTAGTCGCGTATTTTCGGTTTGGTATCGATCCAGTAACACCCCCTGCTGTTTATTTTTTCAATATTTTCAATGTACAGAATTGAGCCTTCTACAGATTTATTATATAGAATAGATATAGATATAGATATAGATATAGATAACTTATCTACGTTAAGATAGATAGGATGGAGCTACGAGAACTACTACCATAATACTACTTCCTATAAAACTCCTAACAGTCTTGACAAGTCTTCAACATAAGTACTTATATAGCAGTGGAGCGGCCTGTACGGGCTTTATTTAGTTAAACCCATTTATTATATCCTCTTGAATGGTACAAAAAATGTCACCATTGTCATGTCAGCCTCCGTACCTCAAACTTAATTGTCGTATTTCCTTTTCATTGAATCCGTGTTCTTTTCTTATATAATCTGTTGTATTATAATTAGTGGTAATTGTAATTTCATTCTTCCAGACATTAAAATCAAAAGTATTTTATTTTAGTCATATTTTATTAATGATTTAATTATTTTTATTTATATTTTTATTTAAATATTCAAGTAGAAGACACAAGTATATCTAAGCTGGAGAATTAAAAATGTTTGTATAAATAATAATAGTCTTGTAGTAGTTTGCGGTAGTGTCTTGTTGCATTGAGATATGTTTCGCTGACAGGATACCACTACGTTCACGTGCCGGCTGAGCTGTCGGGTTTCGTGCGGAGTGTGTTTCCGGTGGCCCATTTGAAGATCCTTCCTTGGAGCACTCCAGAACTTACGACAACACAACCCCTTATACTATAGCAATTAGTAATAATAGCAAATATATAGCTAAAAGATACCTATAGGTGTAGTATTTTATAGATAAAAGGGAGATTAATTCATTGATATGACACTTTATAAGTAGTAAATTTACTTATGGACAATGTTGTTACTATAAGACCTGTCCAATTTACCCTATCCTTTTCTATGGGCTACCTAAAATGTATCCAAAATATAAGGATTTCCTTCTAATAGCTTTGACAATACAAAATCGAGATTGCCGTGGGCGAGCCCGCGGTCTCGTGCCCTGTAAGAAGCAAACGTGTGGGAGGATGGTAATGATGATGTTAATGCGTACTCCATATGAATCGAGAAATACAGATCCGCGGGCCTCGAGACGTCGACGACAAAGGACAATACCGTTTAAATATAATATAGTATATCACGAAACCAAAGCTTTATGAAACCCGATATTTTTGTCATATCTTGTTTTATTGCCGCTCAATAGGGAATAATGTGCGTCGGAACTCGAGAGCCATTCAACGTCATGCGACAAATTAAAGAGGGCGAAGGCTGGAAACTTCTCGGTAATGCGCCATGCGTTTTGTCGCTGTTATTGTTTGTGCAATATTTCCCATTCGCTGGGAAAAGGCTAGTTATGTCTTAACGTGCTTGTCTTTTGTACCTCATTCTTTTATAACCTTTGTTTACCTTCCATTGAACATTATGTACAATTTTCAATTATCAATATAAATTAGGTACTCAAACCTTTACAATTACATAACTGTTGTAGACAGAAACTGCTGACAAAAACTCTTACAGATAGTAGGAAGTTCAGTATATGACCTACCTCTACTATAGTAGAGGTAGGTGTTACAAACTTGAGTCTAGCTCTTTCTACTGAGTCCCACCCAGCTCTCGCTAAAGCCAAAGAAAGATGGGTTGCAAATGTCGTACAAAAGGTCTTCAGCTAATTCACGACCAATATCTACACATCATAATGGGGGGCACCAGTAGTAGTTTCAGCGCCCTACAGAAACGTTGCTCAACATAGTGGCAAATTTCGTGGCCACCGTCAATCACACCATCTCCAAAAAAATTGTAATAAAAATAAAAACAATATTATATTATATACTTTTTCTCTTTACTTTTTTACCTTAAATACATACTGCAACTACAAATCAAAATCTATTATTTTTTATAGTTACTGAATTAGAATTTTGAGCAACAATATACCTACCTACCACTTGTAGGTAACAATATCAACATTACATGTAACTTTATACAGAGATGACCATTGACAATGTTAAACTCGACCAAATTAATCCAATCGTTCCATCTCATACAAAATCAGTGTACGGAAAATTTTAAAATTTGCACAAATCTAGTCGTATCCAAAGTGTAGTGTTACAGATGTATTAAATAGCCGGTTGACAATGTCGTGCGGATATGAACCCACAAAAAACGTCCTCAAATGTCACGAGGATTTTCCGCTTCACGCCGCACTGCACTCCGGGCCCGAGGAGAGCCAGTTGACAAAATATTGTATTGTTCCTATTATCTGCACGGTATTTATTTAAAAAAAGTTATTGGAATGAATGATTTTAAGCTCATTCTGCTGATGCGGCTATTGTCGTCCGCTAATGCATTTACCAATTTTACAACAACGCACATATTATGTGTAGCAGTAACGTTATTATGTGAAGTAACAAGTTAAATATCATACTAAGCTTGAATGTCGGTTGCAGCTATTTAAATTCACAGCATTATTTTACCGTCCATTTAACATATGACTCTTCTTAGTACAAAAATACCACATCTTTAATGAAAATAGCTGTTTGTCAGTTTGCGTGTAACTGTTAATCTTGATCTTGTCCTATTCCCACACGAACGTTAACCAGACTTCATACATTATTACAGATACTGGATAAAAACTATTTATTTCAGCTCCATCACACGACTGTACACTAAGACCTGTAAAAACGAAAATTGTAGAGAAAGGTGCGCAAGAGACGGAAGTGACGAAAGCACAACTAAGCGTTACGCTGGTGTTACGCTCGATCAAATCTCACACTTCATTCTAATAGTCTTTTTATTTCATGCGCCTTAATTAGATCCTTAAGGCGACATGGGTACCAATTCCGATTTGCCCAGGGATATTAACGATGAGCGCACTCGAAAATAGAGACAATATATTTTAGTTTATAAAATAGTATATTATGTTATAAAATAGCCATACGCTTTTATAAAAAAATGAGTTCCCAAATATATTCGATTGCTTATTGGGATTAGACATATCTTTTATTTATGAAAATATATTTCATAGTTATTGAATAATATTGATTCACAAATCGGTGGGAACATCAAAAATAGTGTTTTTTTCATGAAAGTTTATAATTTTCATCTATTGAGGCAAATTTCTTTAATCGTGTTTGGACAACCGCAGCTCGATGTCGTATTTTATTAACATTAATCATACAAAAAATATGATAATTAATGGTTTTCAAAGATCAAATTTTGATTATACGTGAGCTCGGATTAACGAATTTGGAGCCCATTTCGCCTTAAGGAGTAAAGTAAAATAAACTCCAATAAAATATTTTACCTATTTACCTATTGCTAAGAAATAATAAATACCTACTTACATTACTTTACTCGCTAAATATCCTTTTGAAATAGTCAATAATATCCTTTTAAGTGCCTAGTTTTTTGAAGTAGGCAATTTGACTTCACTTTTCTAATAAAAATAATAGCGTTACTATTTTAGGGATTGACTACACAATTAGTATTAATGATAGCCGATAGATGATAGCGTGCAACCAATTTATTACCTTATTCACTTTGTTATGGTCATCAAGCTATCGACGACAATAAATTCGAATCCTCTGTGACATCTATAAAGGTAACGAAGGCAATCGGCCGGACCAATAAAATAATAGAAATAAATTTGATATGACCGACATATGGCGGCCTTAATGCGATGGACTCTGTTATTGCTGTCAAACATGCGATAAATAGCTCAGAGCATTTCATTTGGTCCCGTTGATTACACAGTATTGGTCGATAGCCCACAATGAGAGTCTGACATCAGACATGTTCACACCCCTTTCCGTTTTTGATTCATCGGTGACCAAAAAGTGAATTCTAGTTTATTATTATTCCATTACCCTGCGCCCTATTTTAAAAAATATGTCAACCGATGACGACTGGGGCGGCCGGGATAAGCTGGCGGGCCGGAGGTCGCGACCCGAGAATATTCAATGTGTTTATATAAAATAATTTTCATGTTCGACAACTCACGACACAATGGCGTATATTTTTTGCTCTGTCGATAAATTGGAGGGATTATCATTTAATGGAGGGCTCATGTACGTTGGGCTTGTCGCGATCGCCTATGACTGACGTGATTTTATTAAACAGAATATTGATGTGCCGATGTGGATTCAATTATTCCCGCAGAGACAGCTAAAGGGAGTATGTTGTGAATTTTTTCGGCGTTGTAATATTCAGGTCCATTGGTTGGAATTGATTGGCTTTTCACTTAATTCATTTTCTATCTTTGTCTCTCTATAATATAACAGATAATATTCTTAGTTTACGTATAACATTATATTTATTGGTATAACAAAACAAAAAATTCGTACCTACCTACATTAATTTTCAGTAATATCCTAGTATAACTGACAGTTTTGACAAACAAATAGGTACTTAAATACTTTTCTTTATATGACTCAGTATTTATTAAAATCATTATATAGCTAGACTCAGTAATAAAAAATACCGCAAGGCCGTTCATAGTATACCAACAAATTGTCGTTAAAAAAATTTAAGAAATGTTTTGAACCGAAAAATACTTTTTGCTTTTACTGTACAACTAAAATACCGTTACAATCGATATCACTCACTTCATTGTCGCATTACATTTATGACAACAATTTACATTAAAAACACTAATCTCTTTTAGAACCGCAAAAAACATCCCTTATTACAAAAATTCTTTGTGGCGTCACAAAAATGTACTGTTATTGGGAATTATCAGATCTTATCGAGTCCCGCGGAGGCTCCCCGTTTGTTTACACTAAATATTTTGCTACACAATGAAATTAAATGACATCTGTACAGCAAATAACGTGAATATCTTTATTCATACCGCGGCGAGCAAATACTCTCCCCTCGCGTCCATTGTCACCGGAGCGTCTGCTTTCTGTCTGCAACAACTTATCAACTGTACATCAATAAAATTATACTAATAGATATGAATAGCGCTACTTATATTTGAATAAGCGTTGTGACTGATTTATTTGTTCAACATGATGGGGAAGATGTGATTGTCAACCTTATACAAATTGTACATGAAATTTCTATAGCAGATACAAAATAAACAAATGACATCAGTCCAATTTTCTGCTCACCGTTTAGATTCACTTCCGCACGTTACATTGTGTAGCTTTGTTTTTTGCTACACTTTTCACAATACTAAGTCTCGATTGAAGACTGAGTCGTAGAGCCTAGACCTTAATTCATCATCTCCTTGATTGAAAGTCTTTCAGTCAAAATAATATTTATGTAAGAAAACGTTTGTTTCATTATATATTTTAAGGAGACTACTAGACTAGACAGCTAAAGCTAACTAACACTAAGCCGAGAGAGGAATAATCTTAGATCTAGAAAAAAACGTAAAAATCAAGATCAATTAACCTTTCGGTTACCGCGGACGTTCATTGACGCTTCAAAAACACGCAGCGAACACGTGGTCGGTACCGGGAGATTTAAGGGATCAAGCAAGAAAGCTACACAGAATTTCAGCAAACTCTTAGTACTGTACGTTACAGCTACATAATTCTGAATAATCCAACAGAAGCTTGGCTATCTTTCAGAACAAAGAAATAAAGGAATGTGCCAACATTACTTGTGAGACTCTGGTATCCATGGGCATCATCAGTCACTTGCATCCACACGTAGCATTTTCACTTTCCCCTGGAAAAATAAAATGTTATGATTGTGACAGCACCATCATCACAATACTCTCTACTGCTTGCATGCATCCGAATTGGGCCGGCACGCTCCTGGCGAGGTACCTCTCGCTTACACGAGACCGGCGTAAAGTGTCAGCTGTGTTATCGCGTTTCGTACGTTATGTTGGTAAGTAGACGACGGCCCATGGCGGGGGAGGAGAAATGGAGGGAAGCGCATCTATATAGCCTCTATACGAATGCCTATGGGCGTCAGTAGTCATGAAAATGGCTCCGACTGCTCGTAACTAAGCTATTAATAGGAATGTCGTAAGTGAAAAAAATCACTCATAAAATTTATTAATTATTTCAGGTTATTGCTCCACAATTACACTACAAATACAAAAACAACCATATAAAATAAGCGCTGATATAATATAATATATTTATGACAATCATTATAATAGGAATTGGAAAAACAAATAAATCAAAAGCAATATAATTTTATAAGGAAAACGCGCGGAAACGATTTTCAATAAATAACTTCAATATTAAAGACCTCCCCTATATTGATATCAATAGTGAGTCGATGAAACCGTGCCCCTGCGGCTGGCCCAGCTATTGTCAAACTTCACCGTTCCAACCTTTGTTAGATAAACGTTAAGGTTTAATACAACCACTGCAAGTTTTGCTATAGAATTGTGAAGAGTAGGTATTTCAAGTTAATAAAAACAGATGTTCGATGACGTATGTATGTTACTAAATCCTCAGTTAAGAGCTTTTATTCTTATTATAGATTAATATTTTTCATTTAGATATAAGGATATAAAGGTACCTCTTACACACCGACGCCAAATGAAAACTAAATACCTATGTGTTTAGTACGTACTGTTTATAAGTGTATATATTGAAGAACTGTTTATCTTTAATAATGGGCTTTCGGGCGGGTCTTGGTGATGCTAATAACTCACTACAGATGCCCATGGACATCTGTGCACCAAACAGTATGCAGATGCGTTTCTATCCTCCACTGATGCTTAAAAAACTTGACCGGATCTCAATTAAATATTAGGTAGATGAATGAAGATACAACCAGTTCCCAAGCGCCACAGGTAGATAAACTTACGAATATAGATAAGTAACGAACCTTTTTGACAAGACATTGTACAACGATAGCGATTAATAACGACCGAAGATTGACAATCTGTGTCTGCATAAAAACAGTAAAACAGTTGTTAGGATTGTAGAGGCAGCCTCTATTAGTTTTCTTTGCGAGTTGTTGACAATGGGCGACCACGCTCTACATCCGTAACAGTGCGCCCCGTAATCTTATACTACCTGCTTTCTCCACTCCATACGTCCACAATACTTCTATTGACATTACGTTCAGATATCTTTTGTGAGAGACAACAATATTTTTTGATTAATTTGATAGTAATTGTTCTTTTATTATGTGACTAACATTATAAATTACAGTAATAAACGAAGTATTTTACATTCATTTTTGAGTACCGTGATATGGGATGAATCCCTGATAAGCCCTTATGAGGGACTCAGGCAGCTGCTAAGATATCCTGGTAGACCTGGAGCACCTTGTCCAATGCAGTCGATTAACCTGTAGCAGCATTAGTTATCAGATACCCACGGGTTGGAGTCTTAGGTCTGTGTCAATAAAATTTAACATGAGAGACATGACATGGCCTTAAAAAGATAGAAGAGAAAATAGGTACTCAGGTGTTAGATGTGAAAAATATTTTGAAAATGGAAGTTGAAGATAATACAATAAAAATGTATACCTATTGTAAATTGTAATGTCTGGGACAATTAATGTCATTACACTCCTGCACCCCCGCGCTACATAGAAGACAACTTTCATGGGACATACATTTCAAAACTTACATATCTTCTGATCTTTTCGAATTCCATTGAGCGTCTGCCTCACAGCGAATCCCCGCAGACTATTCAAAATCGATTTATGAGAATAGCCACGGGTTACTCGTACTGTTTTCGAAAGTTTGATATGGAATAGGTATGTATGTACAATGTAACCTAAAAGTAGAAAAGTACCTTCAGCAGCTTGACTTTATATTAAAAATCTGTAGGTAGGTTTTGCAACAAAGCTATATATCAACCTAGTGGTCGGCGCATAGATCTAATAATAATCGAGAAGAATACTACGTCCTTAGCCCCGAAACACTTGTTGCTGTAGAAGCTGTAGGTCTAAACGATCTTCTTCTAGATCTAAGTTGTAAATAGTGATCACAGTTATAAATCTCTCAGTGCTTACTCAGATAATCTCGTAGACCATTATTCTAAGAGATTATCTGAGAAGCACATAGAAAAGCGTAGACAGAGGTATGGTAAACATGTCATTCGCATCTTTTAATAAATCCCTTTAACCAAATATTATATTCTCGTCCACACATCGCATATTCCAGAAATACAGAAAAGCTACCTCTGCTATTCCACAGATCTAACAATACTGTTAAATTATATTTTTTTCCTTTGTGCGGGTGTAATACCAAAGAATTATGACGACAATAAATATACGTGAAAAGTAATGTTCGAATTGAACACAATTAAGATATAAATCATAGAGAGAGCGGCTTTGTGTGTGAAGGACGTTATGACTGCTCTGGGTTACGTCCGGGTCGAATCACTCTTTACCCCAGCGGCCATTAGAAATGGTCACCAATTTATCATTAAGGCTATTTTTACAATAATTGTTTGGTTTTGCCGTGATGAAAATAATGCTCTACTTTAATTTTATTACATGCTCTACTTATGAAATCATCTGAGTTTTAACTTTCGGCATTAGAGGTAACGTTGTTGCGTTATAGATTCTCTAAAGACTATGGTGTGAGATAAGAGTTTAAAAAAGAGAGTCGACTGGGCTACTATTCTACTATCAACAAAAAAAAATCGTACTTGTATACTCTATAATGAGTTTATTGCAAATGACAACATCAAAAAGTATAAGTAAAAAAGAATTCCATCCATGCTAAAATTAAATTTATTTTTTTGTAAAAATCCTTATCAATTTATAGCAAAAAAGTCAAATTTTAATATCTAGCCATAAGAGTTTATAGGTTTTTAAAATTTACATTTTATTTTTATTACTTCCTGCTAGTCTCTGCATTAAAATTAGATAAATAAATAATTTTTATTATAATTGAAATACTCTTCTGTAAATATTAATGTATATAAAGCTAATCAGAACTTAAGTAGGTACCTTTAAAGTTAGTGAAAGTTAAAGTAGAGCATACTTTGAAACGGTAGCTGACCGGTCATCGGTCCACCCACGCACAAAAGACGCGTGGGTGCAAAGATTATTCTCATTCAATTGAACCGCATTGTGCGCCGGCGCATGCCACTTCCAGCGGCCACCTCTTAATTATCCCGCAGCTGCTGACCTCCGTCCATCTGGAGCATCACCACCTACACCAATGATCGCTTCACAGGGTGATTGTAAATCAATCAACTATGACAATTGATAATAGTCCTAATTTTGCAGTGGTGATAACTTTACTATTTTCGATGAACGGACACTCTATTATGTGTAATATTACATATATTATACATCATAGAGTGTTCGTTCATCGCAAAAGAACCTGTAATCGTAAATTGAAAACTTCAACCAACTAGATTCAATACTAAGCTATTACGCCGTTTATTTATCTCATACATTGTCTTTTCTGACAATCAATCTGTTTTACTGATTACATATTGTGTTTGTGTCTACCCGCTTCATATCTACTAAACTTGCAACTGTTGCTCCTGTTTCAACAATATTTTGACAGACACAGACCAGACAGACCTCTAAGGATTTTTCAAAACAAAATCAGTAGAATCCGCAATCCCTTCAAGACTCAACACGTACTCTCAGACATCTGTATCCCATACCATCAGATGATTATTTATTTAATTACTTTCTGGCCATTAATAAATAATCATTCAAAAAATAAATAGGCTTTAAATAAAGAGTCTTTAAATAAATAAATGAAAATCGTAAACTATTATCGGCCTGTATATGACAGAATTTTGGTAAACCGTGTTAATGTAAGGTGAGTGTCCACTGTCCAGTGACAATGCAGCCGGGTTTGAGTGGCCAGACGTCCAAATCTCATTTGTGGATTTATCATTAACCGTATTTCATTTACCCTTATGTCTGTAAGCTTATTAAGGGGTATAAATTGTATTTCCGATAGTTCAAAATTATTTATACAACGTCTGTTCGTATTGTACGTATTCAATGCATTTTAATTTATTGTACACTTTGTATTGTCTACAATAAACGCTATCTATTTACAAATATAACTATAGGCCATAGAGTTTGTATATTGCTTAATATTGTTATTTATTTCAAATCAGATTATATTCCTACTTTCTAGCTCTTGCGAATTTGAGTGATAAAACTGCCTTTTGTTCCAACAGTTTGCTTTTCATACAGACAGCAAAAACATGCTTTAACATACTTTATTACATAGACTTTAGTATCTAATTACTCGTTTAGACTTCAGTTTTGCTTACTTTCCAATAGCAAAAATGTTCTGAAATCCTTACAGCGAGGTGCGAATAGAATGAAAAAAAACGCATCAAGAAAAAATTTAAAACAGATATAGGTATTTCTTAAAAATCACTTGCTCTTGTAATTGGTGTTGGTCTATCAGTTTATGTTCATTAGCTCTAGAACAATATATTTACTTGAATTCAGAGGAGGATATTACAAAAGATAATATAAATACAAATCAAGAGACATATTGTCATCAAAAGTAGGACAACTTTATGTTTTATCAAATTCTTAATTCAGGTATATTTCCACTTGTTTATATTGAAAAAAACCATCCAATTGTTCTACTTTGTTATGATAACAAATATCATCCACTTAGAAGGGAACAACGAGGTGCGCCCTAATCGTCCGCCTTATCGCCGCCATACTTGTCTTAATTCGAGCTGTTATTTACGTGTGCACTCAGTATTCGCCATAAATTACAATAGTGATTCCGCAACCCAACACCATGGTTCTGTCAAAATTCACATAAATAATGGCGCCGTCGAGACGATGCTATCTGCGTGACACCTCGACGATCGGTTATAAACAAAAGGCGCAACTCTAATGACCGAATGAGCCGTCGTAAACCTTTAATATTTACGCGCGACTCTTTCAGTTGACTCTTTGAAAAGGTTTTATAACTCGGCCGGGTCCCCTCGCTCCCCAGGCGCCTCCGCTAGCCGTCGCTATATCTGATTTATTCATACCACCCGAAACACATGATCGCTTTTTCGGATGGCGGATATTTTGTTATTTTTTTATTCCGGTGCCATTGCCGCAATGTTTAATTGACGCGAATATTAATCGTAGCCCGGTTTCATACGTTGCATTTTTAATAACACTCGATCATGTCGACTTTCATATAGCGGATAAATTGCTACTGTTTATTATTCACGTGCCAAATTAAAATGAATATATTCATTTGTTTCACGCTAAATAGAAAAATGCCGAAGCTGCATTTGTTCTGCACGTTGGGCCTTTTTATAATGAAAACTTTTATAACGAAATCCGATGTTTTTTATTTAAGTTTTATTCAAATAATTAACGTTGGCACCTCTACTGTATAATATACTTGGCGTAAAAACTGTTGCTTGGTTTTTTTATTGTTTTATATACTTTATTTAATTTATGAATTAAAAAGTTCTTTAGCTGTTTTAGGTTGTCAATGTAATAAGTTTTCATCAGAGTGCCTGTTTTTATAAGTATCAGGCCACCGATGACCGACAGATGACACCAGCCTGATGATAATTTTATTAATTGCTCATTCTATTGACATTTTACTCTATAGACTGTCTGCATACCACAAATGCACGCTATTCAGCATTTAAACTAACGCACTATGATTCATATGCAGTATCGTATTGCAATTAGTAGTATTGGAACAGTGTGTAGGAGGACAGCGGCAGATGCGCGACCCCTTCCGACCTTCGCACTCACCCTATCGTTCACGTTAACCTTCATTTCTGTCCCCGTTTGCCATCCCAATATTACACTATTGTCTTTTGAATGTAACTACAGTTATTGATACTTGTTTTATCTGATGACAAGAATTACTCGTTACAATTTGTCACATGGGTAACTGCAAAGTTTATTTAGGGAATATATAGTGGGGAGAAGAGATCCGTTTAAAAATATATTCGTTATATTAAAATTACAATCCCTACTTTATTTTTTGCTAACCCCCTCTTTCGTTGGTCGTCAAAAATAAAAATTGTTCGGAAAATGTAGGTAGCGTTTACTAATTATGGCAGGAGTCAAAATTAAACAACTATAAGGCCCGAAAATCAGATGTCTCTTTAATTATTCCACAATTATTATGCGATAAAACTTACCTTCTATCCATAAAAGAATCAGCTTCGAATGAATACTTTCCAAAGAAAACTTCAAAAATATGTGGTTATAATACAAAAGTTAAACCTACAGAATTAGGAAGAAATGAAAGTGATTTAATTAAAAACATCATAAAAAACTAAAACACTTGTTCTTATTCCAGGCCGGGTGACGTAAGAATAGGCACAGATAACCGTTCCATATTTATTGTCACTCCACGTCTGTCATTAAGATAGTGTCAAAGCTTACTGGGGCACACTTACGAGGCGGACGGAGCACTCATAATTATTACTAATGCCTTAAATATGTCAAAACAGGAATCCAGGTAAAAAGGCGTAATATACGTGCGGCCGATATAGATTTGGCAGTTGGCGCCGTGGAGTTCGGACGGTTGGCAGCGCGAGCGGGCGCCAAGTTTTTGTCCGTTATTGTCTTTGATATAAATTTTAAATAGGAAATGTTCCTTTTTATGGAGATCTAGTTTATGTCACAGACAATACAGGTAGCATAAATCTACCGTCACTCTGCCTGTGCGATGATCGATCGATAAACATTATTTATGTATTTCCGCCTCGTCTACACGATCGTGTTAGCAAATTTCGTGTATCTACTGTCACTTTTTATATTACACCATTTTGGACCCACATAAATTAGCATTGTGTGATAACATTTTTGACGATAAAAGGTTGAGATAAAATGGGCACTTCTCATGTGAATTTCACGTTTCAAAATCAATATAATGAAGTTGATTCAGGGTACATGATACATTGATACATTTTAGCATCAATTAGATAATATATGCTTCCGACCAATTCAAACTTGTGAGCTCCACATTTGTAAAATGTTCTTCAAGTAAACTCTACGTCCTGAATTTTAGGCATCCAAATGTTATTGATCAAAAACATTGTAGTCACTAGATGTATACTATATTGTCTCTTTTTGTACCAAGCAATATGGAGCAATAAGATACTAGATACCAGTTCATTCTTGTACGATTGTGTGATAGTACACAGACAAGTGTATAGGTATTGCTAAAACCAAGTATCTGATTATTCTCTATTTAAAGTACATAAACTCTTTTACTGTAGGTCTAGACTAACTCCATTATATCACTTACACGGGTTGTTCAACTTAGTCGATTGACTCACAACTTCACAACTCAACTCGTTATACAATAAATGAGTAAAATGTAACACAATTGGCAATTGGCTCAATAAACTCTTCATTTCATGAGCATAATTATTGATACCTCTTAAGGAAAAATGTATAACCAACATAGAGACACGTTTGTTCGCGACCAAGTGATAACCAACCTGTGGACGCGCATTGAATTCAAATGAAGCGAGCAGCGAGGAGGTACTGCAGTGTACTGGTGCGACCCACATGGCAACGTGAGTAGGTACTCATGTTTATGACACATATTATTTACATATTAATGTGAAATTCTTCTTGTTACAAACAATCAACAATTATCAGTTTTCATTCGATTAAAACGGGACAATATTTTTAAAAGGTACGCTTGGTGTTCAACTTTTGTACTAATATTCTAAAGGAGAAAATCAGCAAAAACTTCTCAAGCTATTTTAAGGAAATGTCGCACAATTATAGATTACAGTCTAAAGTAACATAAAAATAACCGTTATCTCAAAATAAGTAAACTTTTGGTACCACGTTTGGTGTTCAACTTTTGTACTAATATTCTAAAGGAGAAAATCAGCAAAAACTTCTCAAGCTATTTTAAGGAAATTTCGCACAATTATAGATTACAGTCTAAAGTAACATAAAAATAACCGTTATCTCAAAATAAGTAAACTTTTTCAGCAAATGAATCGAAGACAACGCTGGTATTATAGAAATATATTAGTATTCAAAGTTGTAGGCTTTGGCTCTAGAAAATTATTAATGAAAGTTAACGGTTTTTGAAGTAGGTAATCTTGTTGTCGATTAGGCATTTTAGGTAACCGACAAATTTTCATAAAATATAATTCTTTAATGAATCTATTCCACGTTGTATGTATGTATGATATATAGATATCCATTAGATAGGCGACATAGAGACACTAATGAAGAGCAAGTGACAGCGAAACAGAGGCAAATGCTGAGATAGATGCCTCAATCTACTTTAACTGCCCTAGATCTGTATCCTTACGTGATAATGATGGCGACAGTAAACATGATCAGTCGTTTACAAAATGATATCTGTCCCTATGAGTGGGTCTAGGAGTAGGCCTTCTAAAAAATTTGAACCAATACTGACCGATATAAAAATAAGTGTAATTTTAGAATTTATAATTAACAAAGAGACAATGGGCCGTGATGCGCAGACCCAATAAGGGGGCAGGATGAGGTGCGGGGCGGAGGAGCGGCAATAACTCAGCCGCAACACCAACTTGCTCATGTTCATTTTTATTTTTGTCCCCTTCCACTTGATCTCTAATGAATACGGTTTATCTTCGAGTTTATATAAAAAATAAATCGCTTTTAACTGAAGAATCACGCCTTAAAAAAGAAACGCTTATTAAAATTTATTTCTTTCTCTCCTCGCGGCACTGTCTTGTACAACGGCAGAAATAAAATTAAAAAGTCGAGAATTCTTATTTATTTTAATACAATAAACCGCAATCGCTGAATAAAGATAAATAAAAAGCAATAAAAAATAAAATCGCATTAGCAATAAACAAAATACTTCAGCGGATGTGGGCTGCGCGGGCGCACACGGCCGGCCGTGGAGCCTACGGCGCACAATATTTATTAAACCTAATAAATAGTGCGCCCTTTTTATCGCATCGAGCAACATCACCTAATGATAAGTGACTGTCGACGCCAATCGACGTCCGCATGCCAACATTGATGCATATGCACTGCCTTATTTAACCCGATCGTCTCGATTGGCACATTCTCCTAAAGGCAGGAAGCGTGACAGCGTAGCTATTTTTTCAGTATTATTGCGTATTTTCATGATGACGCTAACTAGATTTCACTGCTGCGCACCAATGACTCCACCTCTTTAAGACTTGCTCGTATTTATCGTGCGTTTTTTACCTTTTTTTCTCTCGTAATGAACTATTAATTAATCAATTAACTAAATAAATCCCGCGATTTTAAACTCGTAAGGTCTGTTTCAAAGAATATTCATTTTTCCGTGATATGTGTTTTATGAAAATTCAGATTTTCCGTTAGGAACCTCGTTTTGAGTGAGATAATAACAAATATACATACCAACTTTACATATCGGAAATATCACAAAACATATAAAATGCTTTCTGAATTTATCTAGTGTAGGTAACTAGATAAATTCAGAAAGCATTTTATATGAATGAAAGTGATGTGAATTAGAAAAAAATCAGCATATAACTAAAATAATAATACTACGGACGCTTAAGTTATAAAAAACATTAATTAAAAATAAAAAAATAAAATGTTATTTCTCATTATAAAAAAAGAAAAATAACATCTTTTTCTTATTCGCATACAATCCAAAACATTTATAATTAAGAATATTATACATTTTTTTATATGAAATACCTACTCAGTTACTGTGAAAATTGAGTAGTAAGTAGGCTCGATCTAAGCCGGGAGTCTCCACGGAGTACAGTTGCCGATTGTCACGAGTGCTACACTCTGCGGCGTTTTCTTAATTGTGCCGAAATATTTATTTGATTGCGAAGTTTGTGGCGCTGCCGTGCAACCGAAATGGTCATCGGTATCCATGATGCCACAATGGCAACCGACACGTTTTCTTCTGGTACAAAGGATTAGATACTCTAACTCTTTATCTTTAACAAACTGTAATTGAGATACAGAACACTTTGAATAGCCGATTGTAGATCTTAGAAACATTTTCTGTGCTAATAAAATTAATTCAAATTAAGTTCTTCAACTTGTATTTACTATGAGCATTCACCAACCATCCACTATTGACCATGGTTTCCTTTTAGAAGAAACAAAATAAATGTAGTTCTATGGGACGTTTCGATTAAATTTTAAACATATTTGCACTAAAATTAATCGATTATTTATTATCACTCTAGTAGTAAAGTTTTTGCAAACGTCCTAATTTTTTTTTAGGTCTCAAGACGCTCTTTATGTTTTAAAAAGTTTCGACTTGATCTAACAGTCATTCATAAAGCCAAGAAAACCTTAGAACTACGATACATGTTATTAGTAATTATTTCTACCTACAACACTTTATTGTAATAATTATTGTAACCCTGAATAATATGACTGATATTTTACAAGACACTTGGTACACTGATTATATACAAGCCCTAATTATTCGGCCGATACCATTTTGAATAGGCGAATACACATAGGTATCAGTAGTATAATACTACTAATGCCAATACACATATAGTAGGTCCGGCAACACTGTGTATACTGTAATTACTGAGGTACATAATACATATTACTAAATATAGGTCAAGAGATCGAATGACATTACTACCTCACATTATATCTTTGGATTGTTATCAATAATTGAATTATTATAGCAGTGGAGCCTTTTAAATTTTAGTTTGGTGTAAATAGTGACAAGAGTACACTGCAATATTACCAGGCTCTAGGTATATGTAGGTATATAGTTTTAAAGAGACAGGTAGAGACAAGAAGAAAAAGACGAAGGGTAAGAAGAGAATGCGAACATCGCGTCGTATTAGAAAACAGAAGAGAAAACCAGAATGTCTTCTTCTATTCTCTTCTATAAAGACGAAGCTTGACCAAGATCTCAGATCATAGGTAGAAAAAATATATAGCGGTAGAGTATTACCGAAGAACTTCTTACGTTTCCATGATAATTATTTTTCTCATCACATCGTTATTTACATAACAAATATACGCAAACTCAAATAAATTCCATTTAAATGAAGCGCAGTCCGAAACCGAGGCTAGTCCGTCAAACCGCTGTCGTATCAGAGATCTAAATGGGCCACGGAATCAATACTCGATACATTCGTAACGCTGTAACTACGCCTCGTGCATGAAGCGCTCGCGAGATCAAATAAAGTATGGAACGGTCAGACAGCTGACCGCGGAGCGCTAGCGAGCGAGTGAACGAGCGAGATTCTGCGATAGCCGTGTCGACTGCGCGGAGTGTCCTGGCCGTTCCCATACGTCCTCTAATGCTTATAATTACCTCGCATCAATCAAAACCGACATATGCTAAACATGCACTTCTAGACTATTCGGTACATTCCGCATGCAAATCAGGTTATCCGGTTGAGAAATAGCAGATACGCCATGAGATATGATGTGAGATTTTTGCACGTTTCTAATTTGTGATCGTTTAGTAATAAACGTTTGATCTTTTTTTGTAAAATGTAGAGTTTGGGGAGGTAAATTTTATGGAATTCAACACTTGGCTAAGTCATAGATTGTAGTAACTACCAAGTTTCTCTGTCATATTTTATGCGGCCCATACCAAAAACAAAAATGTTTTAGTAAGAGGTAGTGCCACACTGCGTGCTTGCATGCAGTCGAATTGGGCCGGCACGACCGGGGAGGTACCTCTCGCTTACACGAGACAGGCGTAAAGTGACAGATATGCTGTCGCGTTTCGTGCGGTGTGTAAGTAGCCGGTGGCCCATCGAGGTGGGAGGAGAAAGGAGGGCAGCGCATCTGTATAGCCACTATGCGGATGTTTGTGGGCGTCGGTAGTCATGAAAATGGCTCCGGCTGCTCGTTTGCCCTCCTATACCAAAAAAAAAATACCAAAAAGGTGGGCATAATAAAATATAACATTATTAAGAAAACTAAAAAAATTATAATTTTTGCTTATCACTCGAATTAGGACAACTAGAATAAGGATAAATTACACTTACATAAAATTACGTATAATACCTACGTATTTCAGTGGTTATGGAAGAAAATAACAGTGCGGATAAGTAAGCTGGCCAACTCTGAACATACATCTATGAACATAATCTAGATGACTATAGACATCTGGAACCATCAACCCTCCTCATTTGGAGCGACAAAAGAACCCCTGAAAATTATTGTTATTGTTCTAAGTTTGGTGTAATAAGTCTTGATTAAAACAATATGCACGGATGGCTAACAAAGCTGACTAATTATCATGGCGCGGCGCGTCGTAAAACAGTGCATATTGACGGAATATAGAGAGGCCGGCACACAGTGCTTAATGACATTAATCACATTGATTTATTGTGGTTCCGAGTTATTACAGGCCGGGCCTGCGCGCGTGTGCGTGCGGATGTACGGCGCTGCGCCTGTGTGCGAACTTCTTGTATAAATGTAATACGCAATAGATACAGCGTGTTGGTATTTTATCTCCAGTCCGGTCACCGCGAATTGTGCTATAACAATAGATTTGAATACGGCACTATGTGTTCTAAATGTATGCAATATACAAGTAGATATTTTGATAATTTCGTACTATATGTCGTTACATTGTTTTTTTGTAACGGAACTATATTTTTTTATGTCAACAAACTTAGCTTTGTGACATTTATGTTGATTAAGTTGTACCGTAAAAAGCAACACCCTGGCTACAATAGTTACGTGTCGGACGTATTAGGTGCGGGTGTGTGCGACTACGGCATTAGGCAACAATTTACGCTGTTTGCGGCGTGTTAATATTGATTGGCTCGCTTTATTTCGACTAACGTGAATCCATACACAAAACTATTCCATCACGTATACCGAGTATATGCCCAGCCTAATACCTGTGATTAGATTTCAACCAATAAATGCGTTATCGGAATTGTTGTTTCCAAAGTTTTGATTGTTTATTTTCAATGATTTATTTAGAGGATGTGTTTTTTCTTACCCACATAATGTAAGAAATAATAACTCTTAGCTGATGGATGAATGAATATTTTTTGTTGATTTTTAATATATGTTTCTTTCTTAAATATTTGTAAGACATCCCTATTAAGTAACTGATCAGTAACTGGCTATGAACAGTAACTGACCCCGAATTGCTTTCGTGGTTCTAAATAAATATAATTCGCGAAATACGCAATCACGGTTTAATAACAATGAAATAATTATGTAAATTATTAGCCTGCACGCATATTGGTAGATTTTTAACGGTATTTTTTACCGCGGGCGTAAAAGTCGTCGAAGTAATTACTAACTGTAGTGTTATGTTGAAAAAAAGTCTCGTACAATTGCAATTTCAATTTATTAGAACACTAAAGTTTCACTTTTAAATTAACGTAAACATTACATACTTTCAGAATTACCGCTCAATATGTATGTAAATTTTCACATTTTTCCCATTTCATATTTCAAAGAAAGCGAATAAGAGCAGTAATAATAATCAATATAGTGAAACTCCTCGCCTACTTAGACCCTGGGAACCGTGTCCCGTGCGGTTCTCGAAGTATGTTTACATTGTCGCCGTACGTGTCCGCAGCACGGCCACGTTCCGCGCCTCGCCCTCGCATGTCAATCACGACATTATAATTTCATAACGCACGCGCGTCGACGTAAATAATACGCAAAATTTATGTTACGAGGTTCTCACCGTTTGTCGGAGGCGCTGCGCATACGCAAGCGGCCGCAGCTCCACTCCGCAGGCGGAGCGGCCACTGATATTAATATACGCGCGTGACTGTACATTTCATTGCGCAGTAGTTAGTCGCAATCATCAACAAGAAACTTATGCATGCATGCTATAAGCTTAGAAGTAGGTATGTTTTATTTTTCTAATGCCGGGGAATACCTTTACGTACCCTACCCAGGTGGCTCAACCGGTTACAGTGTCAGGCTCGGCAATTGGGTTGCCCCTACCTCTGAACCCCTGCGGGTGCCTTCAGCCGCTATAATTGGAGGACCCAGGATCTACAAGTCCAGCGACGAGCTGGCCTCGCTGAAAGGGCCAGACTTCTCCTCCTTAGGGACTATCCGGCTGCCTTTAAACTGTCCCTACTACAAAGTTGGAACCGTGAAATGGTGTCAGGTTCCCATCCGGATCCCTGGTCCAAATCCTCCAACGCCGGTCGACGTAAACGACGCCCCCATCTGCAGGTTCAGAGAGACTGGTGGGGGAACTCCCAGCTGAGCTGCTCTTTGTCTGGCGTCTCCCTCCAAGCCTGTCCGCTATGGGTAGCCCTAGCCGGCATAGCCTTGGGGATCATAGAGGCATGCACCGAAGACGAAATACGGGTTGGAGTGAAAAATGATGTTGGGAGCGCAGAGAACTCGTCGCTTCACTTGGGTTGATTCGTTACTTGTTATTACATAATAAGCATATTTAATCATAATATCAAAAAAATTGTATCAGATAAGTATCTAGGTCTAGTAAAAAATACTTTTGCATTTGACAGTGCAATTCGTAATAAAAGCATCTTCTATCGGATTGGTTTTGAACACCAGGTGTAACCTCAGCACAACTAATAGGTACACATATTATTTATACATCACATTTATCGACGACATTTTAAATTAAGTATTTCATTATTGGTACAAAAATATAATAAATATTATGAGTAATAGCACATAGTGCTAATAAAAATAAGTAATCAATGTAGAAATAATGGAGGAAAAGACCCCGGCATGGAGTACAGATATATTAATGAGAACATGGAGGTTGAATAGCGAAATAAATATAACCCTCCAGCAACTAATGATCAGTGGTGTTATTTGTCCATCATCATTACGGCACTCCGGAGAGCGAAATACAGAATTAGCTGCTTATTTTGGTATCATTATAACTTATAAATGTGTAATATAACCTACTATGTTATAACTTACTATAGGCTTATGTATGTATATGAGCGATTGTACGAGTTCATCATAAAACTTTCTTTTTTTATATTATTATTAGGTTATTTAGTGATGTCAAGGACACCAATTGAAATTTGTAAAATAAAACTTAAAATTCCAATAAATCTAAATTATTATTCTGTTCAAATGATACCTAATATTACATTTCTATTTCGTAAAGACCATAAAACAATTCACTATCAATAACAAGGTCTCTATTCAATAACAAGTATTTAAAGAATGAACAAACCAAAAATAATATTTAAATCAAAAATAAAAGCAATCCAATAAACAATTAAACTAAAACTGCCCACATAAAAAATCAATAAGACAAAAGGGGTGAATCTACAGCATGAAATGATAAACACACAAGTGGAGGTTCCGGTGGTGTCGAGCCATCAGTCATCCGCCCGCCCTGGATAAAAACGCTCGTTAGTACCCCGCCCGCCCTACCTGCCGGTATTAATGCTCCACTCAAGCACTCTATTACGCCTGTCGTTTATTATATCCGTTTTGGCGAATTGCTTGATCTCGCATGTCATTAATTAAGGGCAATAAAACCGACGAATAAGGAAGGCGATATACGTAATGGCTAGAGCAATTTCTGTTGCCAATTCATAAATGTAAAGAAATGTTGCGGTTAATTTGTTTTAATTATTCGCAAATTACACTTTTTTCTAGAAATTAGCAAACTGAGAGGACGTACCTGATCGATACGTTGACTCTGAATAAGTATAAAGTGGTAGTAGTTAATGAAACCTCTTTCATTAGCTAATATTAGTATAACCAAGTTGACGCAAGTACGTAGTGCCACTCTACATGCGTATGTAGCCGAATCAGGTGGGCACGACCGGGGAGGTACCTCTCGCTTACTTGAAACCGAAGTGACAGCTGTGCTATCGTGTCTCGTGCGGTGTGGTAGTAGCCGGTGGTCCATGAAGGGAAGAAGAGGAAGGGGGGCAACGCATCTGTATAACCTCTGCTCCGACTCCGACTCCTAATGGCTCCGACTGCTCGTTTGCCCCCATAAACTATTTANNNNAAAAAAAAAAAAAAAAAAAAAAAAAAAAAAAAATCCTCGCATCGTGTGTGGGTGTGTACCAATATTCCCGGTATACATGAAAAAATAATAATAATTTGAATGTCCATCACTGCATCTAATCGCAGTTCATACCTAGAGGTATGATGTCTCCCTTGAATGCTTGTCGCTTGTAACGTAATAGAGACATTGGTGTATTTCTGTGTCGTCATCAACAGAGATAAGAAAGTTCATTGAAGTAATATAACGCGTGTCAAACTAAACACCGTTACAACAGAAATACAAGAATAGACTTTAGAACCACCTCACTACACTTATATACCTACTATCGATGGTATCGAACCCCCAACTGCACTGCAACGGTTATGTGTGTCGCATCCCTTATTACTGCTAACACCTATTCTATTTCCTACGAAAATTCCTATAAACTGACACTAGTCAATAGTAAACGCCTCTCCCTGTGTGTTAAAGAATATAAGAGCAGGGCATGAATTGTGGAGCGAGCGCTTATGGAAGTGAGGCGCGAACCGAGGCGCGTATTAAAATTATTATGAAACCGCGCGGTGGGACACCCCGCACCCCGCGCCCCGCCCCACCCCCGNNNNGAGCCTCTTCAGCACAGCGATGGAGAGCCTCCTCTGGAGCTTGTATATTTTCCTCACATATACCTCAAATCATAGCTTATCGAGTGTTATAATATTTTTATTAATATTTGCATTGAAATTTGAAGACAGTTGATGTACATAAAGGCACAATTACACAGATATTTATAATGGCAGAATTGGGGTCTGAAATCCATATTATTGGGACGGTAACTCAGCTTCATCATAATAAATCGCCCGAAATTTAATGTTCTCATTGCGAAGGTCATTCAATCATAACTGCCACTATCCCAATCTGCTGAGATGATGCTGAATGAATTGTCCACTGTTTCAACTTCAGACATTTACATCTAGCTAAAGTAAAGTTAGTAAAGTTTTTGGCACCTAGAAGTACGAGTATGATAAACACATATTAAAATTTATAACGAGCGAGCTTAGCAACTTGAAACATTAACCAGGCAGAGTTATTCGAACAATGTAAACGTCGTCGGGCAACTTTATGCAGAAGCTGCAAGGAAAGCTATGTCGAACGACAATTATAACTTTGGCCCCGGACGCAGCACGTTCCACTGCAACAAATAAAATATGTCCACGAAAACGCGCGAAGGGGACGGCAGAGCGAAATTTCGTACACGAGACAAAGATAAGCTTAACCAGCACGAAATTATGAGCGTTTAACTGTTTCTAGCTGTAGAATCTGGCACGGGTGCTTCGCCGGCTCGCCAGCGCGCGTTATTTACGAGGGGGTGGCGCTGCGCCCCCGCTGCACCCGAGATAGCGCCTTCCCCGGAAGAGCAACGCCGCCACGACCGCCGCGACACGCCGCGCGCCGCGCCGAAACCGACCCTCCCGCCGCGGCGCAAGTCGCACTTCCCATCGGCCGCCGGCTGCTTGTGCAGATTACTGCCAGCCCGTACTTACTAGCACGCTAAACAACACTTGAACTTCACCTCTATTGCCTGTGCTGTAGGACAAAATAGCAGCGACGCGGCCGCTCAGCCGCTCACATGCGGCCGACACGAACCTTCCCTGTCTAACATTACAGCGAAGATGTCTGTTTTCCTTGTTTATGATAGCATAAAACTATAGTCAGTAAATTTATGCCACTATATCAATGCAGCGCCGTACGTCTGCCGTATAGCGCACTTGTAAATTGCATGCCTCGCTATTGGTGTAAGTGTAATAAGTACCGTAGTAGTATGTCTGTCGTAACTTGTAACATAAAACAATATTCTACGTTTATTCCTAGCCTCTAAGGGCATTGGTGTTTCATGGAAGGACTGATCTTTCTGTAAACGAACGTAATGCATATCTCTAAAAGTAGCTAACACGGTAACCTAATAGACGTTCTTGTGTACATACATCGCTCAAAAATGCGTAAAATAAAAAATCCTCCTGCTGTTAAACATATATTTTTTCATACAAGCCGACAGAAAACTATGTTATAACCATGTCAAGACTAGCATGAGGATAAACTCTTACTCTTTAACAGAACTATGCAGGTTTATGTTTAATATAAATTATTGAACGACGCATCCATGTTTATCATACCAATGACTGTTGATTCGAGTTTAGATAACACACACATGACCAGCTCCTAGATCTACTGTCTGTGTGTATTTATTTCCTTTTGTCAGGCCTAGAATCATCTGCAAAAGAACTAGTTTGAAATTGGTAAGAGGTAGCGCCATCTGTATGCTGCATCTATTCAGCCGAATTGGGCCGGCACGCCCGGGGAGGTACCTTTCGCTTACACGAATTCGGCGTAAAGTGACAGCTGTGCTGTCGCGTTTCGTGCGGTGTGTAAGTAGACGGTTTTCCATGAAGGGGAGGAGGAACAAGAGCAACTCATGAAATTAGCTCCGATTGCTCCTTTGTCCTCTTATGCTATAAAAAACTTATTGAATTTAGAAAATCGATGAGTTGTTTTTATAGCTCAGACAAATTATTGAGTTACTAAACGTCATCGTCACTCCTTTGGTGGTCAATCCTAGTTCTAGTACATAGAGCGTCTTCATAGGTGCATGCACATAACCGGGGTTCCTATTGTTACATTACTTAACATAGACGTACTGAGTCAACAATGATTGTGTAACGTACACAGTATTGTTGGGAAACGCTTTTCATTGGCAAACAAGTCCGTAACTGTAGGCACACTCACTAATTATAAATGCCACTTTCATATAAATTTTAAAATCCCTCACTCATATCAGGTACAATATGTAAAGAGGCACAAAATAATAAAATTATTTCTTTTTTTTTTAATCGACAATGTAAGTGAAACTTTTGTATTTAACTTGACGTGACCAATATACATTTACAATATATACACTTATATTCCACTAGCTGTGCCTCGCAGTTTCACCCGCTCCTAATTTCTAAGAAATCCATACAAATTTCAACACCCTATTTCACCCCGTTAGGGGTTGAATATTTATTAAAATTCTTCTTTTTTTAGTGGATGCCTAGGTCATAACATCTACCTGCATGCAAAAATTCAGGCCGATCCGTCGAGTTGTTTGGGCTGTGCGTTGATAGATCACTATGTCAGTCAGTCAGTCAGACATGTCATAAGATCAGCTGAGGCGAACGATGCTGACTACTACGCACCTTGCTGCGTTGGCGTAGCATATGTAACCTGCTGTAATACGACACGCGTCGTACAGATCAACAAATTTGAATGTCCCGGTAAAAAAACTTCAATACAGACCATAGAGGACATGTTTGATTATATCTTATTGGTGTAAATCAGGTTATACTAATAATGTAAGACAAGAGATTTCTTGAAATAAAAAGAAGAAAGATTGTATTTATAGTAGATGGGGAGATTTTGATGACGCCCATAGACAACCTCATAACTATTCGTCCTACTTTCATCCTCCCCGATTTAAGGCACAACCACACTTACGCGATAGCTCTCACTTCTCAGCGGGATCATGTGAGGTAGAGGTACCTCCCCGGTAGTGCCGGTCCATTTTGGCTGCAAAACGTACACTGTCTCTTCTACACTAGTATTTTCCATGACTATGAAATATCTAGACATGTTCTAACTAAATGGTGCTTGACACCAGCACACTCCCATAACTATATTTTTCTGTTACAAATCCAGGTATCTTTACAATGTTTTCCTTTACTGTAGAGACTACTAGACTGTAGAGCAAACGACATTGACTAAGACATGGCACACGAAAATCGAAAAAAAAAGGAGGACTGGATCGAACCCGGGCCATTTTGGTTGCAATTGGAACATCTTTTCAAGTAGCACCCTAACTTATTAGTCACTTTTAGATTATTGCTACTCTTACTTAATACACCCACATTTTTTATATTAGTAAAAAGCTCAATATTAAATATACATAGAAGATAAGATAGCGCGTTGTTCAATAAAGCAACGTGAAATTAAGCTAAAATAATGTACGTGTACATTTTTCCATTAAAACATTGTAGCCGAATGGGGAGCGCAGCTTTGTCATTTAAGTGAGAATATACGGCTCGGTATAGAGAGAGAAATGTGCAAAACTGTCTGGAGCATTATGCCGGCCGCAGACCATTACTTTTAATATAAATAAAATAACAAAATATGAGAGTCCGGCCGCTGAGTGCCCCCGCCCCCCGCGCGCCCTCACTTTATATTTAACGGGCCACCGGCTTCTACTTGGCTACGAGAGATTTATACGCCAAGTAATGTAACTTTACTTTTGTATCAACATCCCACTTTTGTTTTGTAATATTGGATTGTTTATTTTACCAAATGAGATGTAAGGTCATGATTATCTGAAACTCACCTGGCATGGGAATTAGAAATGTAGAGAAATGTAGAGAGTAGCAGAGAGTGACTCATTACAATATCACCAATTTAAAGGATTTAATCGCTATATATTTAGTTATTTGTTATGTTCGATGTCTGGTCTATGAATTAGTCCTTCTTCTTCTTCTTCTCGTGTCAGTGTTCAGCTGATCAAATTTTAGGTGCCCAGTACTGTGCCACAGTACAGTACAGTTCTACAACCATACCTATTTTAATACACCAGAAATGTCAGCTATGTTATGTAATTAAATAAACCGTGATATAATCATTTGCTGTGTTAGTGTAATGCAAGGCAATTAAAACTTGCCTAGAAGGCATAAAAATAAGTTCAAAATAGACAGCAATACCTAATAGATGCAATGAAGTAGGTACTTAGTTTCATTGTAGGCAACTCTCCATACTCTCTCTTACTCACGTCACTATTTGGTACACCCTTCCAACAAAACAACATAAGTGAGGGTAATTACCGAAACGTTGGTAAATATGAAGATGTGGAAACCAGCGCATTCCTTTTGACAGGAAGATTACGTAGGAGCAAGTGCTCATCATAATTAGGGCTCTTACAGACCTTCATACTTACAATGTCTACAGTGTGGAAATTGTAATAAGTTTTAGAACAAATATTTATCAGTGTAAGTTATTTATAAAAATAGTACTGTAATATAAATAAAAAAATATAAGGAACAAATTAAATACCTACCTAGCTTGTCGAATTTTATTTTTTTATTTTTTTTTGCTGTACTTGAATTTATTTTGAAAAAAATGGCGGCCTCAAATGTGAATCTAAACCATCCCGACTTCTCTCGCACAAAAATTTAATCAAAATCAATAGAAACATTTTAAAGGAGTACCGGTATCATTCGTGCTGACAAAATAATAGAGTTTACAATAGGTAGTAAAACAAAAACAAAAAATTTAAGTAAGTAATGACAATAGAGTAACATCTTTGTAATCTATTTTTTTTAAATACAGCTTCGCTAAAGATCGATACGCGCTTAAAGTGAAGATGTGTAAGCAGCAGGGGCACTAAGCCGCGTCTGTCCCCGAGCCGCCGTAGGTCGGTGAACGCCAAACTCCGCTGCCGTGCGTACGCCGCTTCCGTAATGCGTGCCCTTCGCAATCTCCTATCAATCAATGTCCAAACATAATAACTTAATTTTGACATACCCGACTCAGACATTCCTACACAACGCCGCTTCATAAATATAAAAATTGCATAATTGGCCCCCGACCCTCACATTATCGCTTCAGTTGGCGATCGGACGCGACGGCACTAATTACACACGGCGAACGTCCTTGCGAGGCTTCTACTGATATCATAGCGCTCGTAACAAAAAGAAAACACTCATATATACCTACCTACCTATAGGGCACAATAAAACCGCGTGAAAATGCCGATAGCGTTCGGAGGGAGATATTAAAATGCATGGAAATAAATTCGACGTCGCATTCGGCCATACAGCTCTGGGGGTGCAGTAAAAATAAACAGCGACGCCATTAGAACTCACTTCCATATTCAAATTTATGAACACGTCCGCGCTGCTCTGCCCGCCACTCATGCGGCCACCTACCGGACGTTTATTCGCTATTCTTTTTGACGTTATTTTTGCACAACACCAACATTAGACAAAACAGTCTCCACGATTTGAAATTCGAATCATGTGACAATGGACACATAAAGGTGTCTGCAGACTTGAGTATTGACAATTGTAAATATTATTATTCCAAATATTTCCAAAGCAACTTGGTAATTAATCAAAAATAATGTTGACATGCAAATCGTTCCCATATCT
>LUGF01030444.1:273384-304933 GCA_001625245.1 Calycopis cecrops
CCACGATTTGAAATTCGAATCATGTGACAATGGACAATTTAAAGGTGTCTGCAGACTTGAGTATTGACAATTGTAAATATTATTATTCCAAATATTTCCAAAGCAACTTGGTAATTAATCAAAAATAATGTCAACATGCAAATCGTTCCCATATCTCACAACATATAGAGCTATTATTTCAATTTATCAAGTCAATTACAAAAATTAAAATAAATAACGTGAAATATGTAATAAATTGAACAGAAATTCAAAACAAGGAACCGCGGCGCAGCGACGCGTGCCTCGGCTTAAATAAACAGACGTTTTCAAAAATTTGTGTATTTAAATCGAATGTGACTTGTGTTGCTGGTGCAGGGTGCTATTTCTGTTTAACAGCCGTACTGATGGATCTGAAATAACACCTCCCGATAGTGCCGTTCAGGGAACTCACATTAATTCATATGGGATTAGGTGTCATCATAAACAGGAATTATTTAGTCAACTGAGGTTAAAGATAACAACGCCAACTAATTATTTTAAAATAAAATTGTGAGTGCTCTTTTAGTTCCATAAATACAATTAGATTAACTTTTATAACCTATTTATGTGGAAGAGAATTAGATTTTTTTAATTATAGGTACCTTCACAGTTTTACAGGTAGGTATTTGTTAAAGCTGACACAAAACGTAATAATATATATATTTATCAACAATCTTATTCAAGTTTTATAGTCTTCCTCTCTTTCATTATCTAGGTAAATACTAAAGCGAGTTGTCAGCAAGCCACGTTGAATTCATTACTATTGAGTAAAATAATAATTAGGTATTGTAATAAACAGACCTTTACTCTGAGGTAGGTATTAATTTTGGTTATTTGTAAATAAGGAAAGAAAATGCTTTAAAATCTCCTTTAGGGTAGGTACATATTTAGAACAATAATTAAATTTGGAGCTTGGAATTTACATATAAAAAAATCTAAACAAATTAGAGAATCAATAAATATTGATAGATGTCTATGTAGAGTATGGATAAAGGCGTTTGATTATGATGATGATATTATCAATTTGTTATCTACCTACTCTACAATCTAGCTACATACTTACATATTGAGACCAATATTGAATGACCGTCTTGTGCTAAAGTGCTCAATTTACCCATACAAACATATCCTACAGTACATCAGCGTCTAAAATTACTTACGTACGTACACCCATTAGGTAAGACAAAATCACGATATCTACAGAAAGATCTACTAGTAAACCGTAACAAACGCACGAAACAAGCAACAAACGCAATACCAGCTCACAATCAAGTTAGACCTGTAGATATCATTAGATATACCGCGGAACCCCAATAATAGTGGCTGGTGATTTAATACTGTGACATAAAGCGAGCGGCCTGACGCGCCTATGAATATTCAACACTGCATACAACATATATAAAAACTGCAGCCTCTGTTAGTCGTTAATTAAATTTTATTTAATTGATAGCTGGACGTTGATCTGCATGCGACTATTTTTATTGACTGTGGGCAAGGCCTCGACGACTTACGCTACGAGTTGGAGGCGCATAATTTATTGGAAAAACGTGTATAAAACTCTATGGTGTACTATTTATAACAAAGTAGAGAATAGAGTTTTTATATTTGGGTACTTACCGAGCTTGTATCTTAGCCTCTAAGCTCTATCTTATTATTATAGCTCTATACATTGTAAGTAGTTACGAAGTAGAACAATGCTGTGTTGCAGTAATCTGTGAGTTTCAGTAGTAATCAAAAGGCTTCGACTTTTCCTTTTCCTTATAAACTATTATCAAAAAACACAATTTATTCGCTATGCTATATGCCAACTTATCTAAATGCAAGTTTATTAATTTATTACCTTGCGTTAGGTACCTAAACTACCGTATACTAAACTTTGTAGAGGTCAATTGCTATAAAATCTTAAATAGGTACAAATGGTGAAAAGGTCTCACCTACTACTAAATCTTTAGGGGAGAGCTGTCCTTGTTGTCACAAGTTCCTACGAGTTGTCACAATGGCAATGTCTACTCTAATAATACAATTTATTTAACAATTTTATAGTTGGTCGTTTTTATTATGTTCTTATCAACTCCGTTTTATTCATTAAATTAAGTTACCTATAGGCAGTCCTCATGAACAAAAACGTTCAAAGAGATAGTGCCAAGCATCTTACAGCTGACTTGGTCAGGCACGACCGGGAAAGATACCTTTCGCTCACTTAACGCCGGCGTTCTATTGTGCTCTATGTGTTTATAGTCTTTACGACTACGAGTGGACGGCCCGTTCAAGGAGAGGAGGTAAGAAGGGCAGGGCGAATCTGTATAATAATTACTTATCTACCTATGCAAATACCGTCAGTAGTCGCCAAAAGTCTCTAAATGCTCATTTATCCCCATAGCTATACTATAAATAAATATAAATTTGCTGATATAAAAAATAGACACATGATTAAACATGTAAAATTGTAATTTATATTTTATTTAATTTTGTTTAATTTTTGTGTCATCTAGGACAACTCTCCCCTACCTACTTATGTTTTATTATTTAGGTACCTATCTAATGGAAGACATTAAATTTGTTTATCATATTGTTTATCTTTATTATAGTAAGTACCTATATTTACTATTTAATTTCAGATTCAAATGTCTTTTCTTTCACGTGTTCACAGCTCGACAGATTTCACTAAATATTTTTCTTTGCTTTTTATTGTCTGTAGAAAAAGAAAAAGTGAAAGAACTAAAAAAGTTGAGCGGAAAATGATAAAGTTGAAGAATATTCTATGATCTATTAGGAAGTGTACCTATGTTAAATACCAACTGATTGATTAATGAAGATACCATAATTAGATGAATTGACCTAGTTAATTAAGCAATAATTGTTATTTCCAAATTTTGGTTGATCCATAGGTCAGGCATTTCCAGTCTATTTATGCTTAGCGCTTTTTATAGGTTATTCACTTCCATTTATTTGATATAAATTGTTGTTTACACATAGCTTATAGTGGTCTTCTGTACCTATCGAAATACAGAGAGAGCTACTTAGTCTTAGACGTACCTACCTAATAAAAATGTTGTTATTCTTGGTACCTACTATAGGCATGTGCTTGGCATAACAATAATAAAAACTAGGTTGATTGCAGATTGAATAAATTTTAATTTCCTACCTATACAAATTCAAGTTTGCATTATTTTTAGTAGAGACAGAAAAACGTCTGTCGGGTCAGCTATGAGGAGTAAGTTGAATGACTTTCTCAGTATGCCTATATTATAATAAAAAGCGTGATTAAAACAGTTGTTCCTGTCTGCAGCGACGTGACGGCGGGGTGTCTCCGGCCACGACCTGATGACTGGCACAATCCAAATTGCTTCTATCACATTAATATACAATTCGTCTCGGGCCGTGATGCGCGTTTGTGTAAACGTGTATCAAACCTATCTAATTTTAACTACACAAAGCAATTGATATGCCTCTCGGCACTTTTCTGACAGCCTCGCGGTTTTAATAATTAACAGTAGGTGGTTAGTTAGCGCGGCTAGTTACGTCGGAGCGCTCCAATTTGTTTCGCTCCTGTATTAACGACGATGACTCGAACCGTTCCACACTTTTATCTTTATCAACTCTGTATCTTATCGACCTTTGTGTTACTTTCTCAACTCAAACTTAATACATGCCTGATTTGGTTAAACGGGTTTCCGTAAGTAGGTAGATATCGTTTTTTTTTTGGTAACTCAATTTATCAAAAGGAAAGACCTACCTAATTGTAGGTAGATACCTACATTGAATTTAAATAATATTTTTTATTTAATTTTCTCATAGTAAAATACCTATATGTAGGTAGGTACCTAGGTACCTAGGTACCTACCTACCTAAGTACCTACCTAGGTTCCTACCTATAAGTAGGAAGATTAATTATTATTATTGTTATTATTATTATTATTATCATTATTATTTTAATGATTTACCCAAAAAAAAATTATTTAATTTATTTATTGAACCTCCGAATTCATATTAACACTTAACACTGGTTTGACCTTACCCCTTAATTTAAATTAACGACCCTAACCAATTTTAATTTTAAATTAAAAGTAAATATAATAATCTAAGCTTTATTAATTATATCTGCATATGTTAACATTTCTGAACTTCAACCTATACAAAGTGTCAACGTCGTAGGTACCTACGAGGTTAAAGATAAAAATTGTATTAACAAAAAATTGCAATATTGCAACAATTGACAAACAAAGGATTATAACTTACAAAGTGTAGCTTCAATTAGCAAATGTGGGAGGCTTCGGCGCGCGTCCGCCATCTAGCGGGCGTCGGCGCCGCCCACCGCGCCTCGCGAGCGCCGGCCGAGGCGGCTGCATGTCACTTATGAATATGAGGCGTTATGATTATGAAATATGCCCCGCCCCGAATATGGAATATGGAGGAGGGAGTCCTGCGGAGCGCGTGCGAATGGGCGAAGTTTGATTTATGAGTCGAGCGGGGCCCCGCCTCCCTGTCATAACCGTGTACCTGGAGCGCGCGCGCGGCCCCGCGCCCCGCCGCCGCGCTCGGACCTCAGTCCCGCTTCAGATGGCGAGAGCTGCGGCCGACCGCACTCGTGTCGACACTCGCCCGCGCCCGAGACGTGCCCGAGCCCCCGCGAGTGACTTGCAGTCGCCGACCGTCCGAGACGCCGCCCCTGCCATGCGCCGGCCCTGAGCCAGGCCTCCACCATGCCGCGCGTCAAGCCCGCCTGCGTCCGCCGCGTCTCCATCGGTACTTACCACTAAGATCCACCACAGCATACACCACACCACATATGTGAACGAATTTCCGTGATAACTCCATTAAATGATATCGGTCCACCCACCGGTTTGCGTCCGTCGCAGCGGTCAAGTTTGTGGCCGACGATAATAAAGTGAGCACCAAAATTGGCTCTCTTGCGTGAGTAAACAGTGCAGTGATTCTACTCGCCCCAACTGTTGCCCTCGAGGAAAGCGTTTCAGCAGCGTAGTAAGTAGAATTTAGGGACTTATTCAAAGACTAACAATACGATAGATGTAATAAATAAATTTATTAAAGATAGAAAAAATATTTCTCATTTATTTTTTAATGGTTTGGTATTAAAAAATAAAATAAGCATACCTAACTGTTGACATAAAAATTAATAAAGTTTGTAGTGGAGGGTTTGGTAAACAGAATAATTTCCTTTAATAAAATAAAAATCTCAGACCTCCTTGAAATAAGATCCAGATCTGATATGTTTTATTTTTATTTGCATTAATATAACTTGTATAAAAACGGAGCTAAAAATTTTAAATTACTTTTTTATACAGATCTTTAAGAGCTGGCTAGCCATTAACATTAAAAAAATAATTCATTCGTCATTAAAATTATGAGTATTTAAAATTCTTTAAAAATGGTAAATTAAGTTTATTCTTTTTGACTAGGTATTCACATTAATATTTATTATAATTGATTAATAAAAGAGAAATATTATCATTTTTAATATTAAGTAGGAAATGCTTAAAGTAGGTAATACATTTATTATTATGTTATAATTAGACAAAATTTTTAGAAAGGCATTCGCCGAGTAGGTACCTACAATTAAATGATATAATAATTAGCATTGAGTAGTAAAATTTACTTACATATTAATTTGAATCTTTTTTCGACTAATACGGGAAAGAGCCAAAAATAAATTAGTAGTATTTATAAAATAACTATCAGTAGGTTCTTAGAAAATTATATATAAAAAATGACTTTCGGGTCGTCCACAATTGTGACGTAGCATGTAAATGTCCCGGTAGGTGCTGGATTAACAATTATAATGGATAGGCAATATAATGGACAGACAGATAATAAATACACGAACATCACGCCATAAAACGTTGATATTTACTTTACATTTTACGAGAGGCAAATAAGTGCGGGAGTATAAAAGATATATTGAAAAATGATACTCATTAACATCTTTATAAAGCTTACATTTATTCATTAGTGGATTAGTAGAACACTTTGATAAAACTCTAAGTGGCCGTAAATTATACAATGACAGCCTGTCAAATTTTATTAATCTGACCGCCACAAAACTTTTATGGTTCTCTATAAAATATTTAGAGGAGTTTTATCTAACGATTAAAACGAGTTGCGTTATCATTATATAAATTAAATATTATAAATCTGACACAGGCCATAAGTTTAAATGAATTTTGACCGTTTGTCTATAAAAGTAAAATAATAACGAGTTCAAAACACCTTGAATTATGAATAGTAAATATTTGTACCTATGTCATTGTAGGACTGGATGTCTTTACGTTGAATAATTACTTTCCATTACAAATTTTATACGCATTAATTTAATAACTTTTAAGTAATCTACATTAGGTATAGGGAAACACTAATACTTATAGAGACTGTCAATATGACACTAGAAGCATGTGCTGATCAGAGTTTCGTCGGTATAATCAATATTTGTAATCACACCACTTTGGCTCAGTTCTGTTTTAATCCTGACAACTTTTCTTATGGGTAGGTTAAGACAGATATAAACTATCTTTATAAAATTTAGCAATATCATATCATTAATATGTTGTTTGTATAGGTGTTTATAAACGGCTGCGGCCTAAGTACCTACTGGAACTGGTTAGCTTTTCTTGGAAGTGAGCTAATTTGATTATGCCAAAATGGCTGTTGCAAGTAAATCGGGCTGCTGGGGCCTGAAGTCTGACGATAGCAGATGTTTGTGTGTTAGTTGCCCCGGGATGGAGAGGTTCTTAAAGTCGAGGCTATCTAACTGAGACTATAGAATTTGTTGCAAAGTAGGTAACGAGTTAGGAACGAACTGTTGCAGGCAGGTAGGTACTTAGGTACCTAGGACTTTGAGATGTCTTTTCTTCTTATTAATAATAATCTCACATAATTGTGTTTGGATTTTATTTTATTATCAGTTTAAATCTACACACAATATTTTTCTGACACTTCTGGGCTTATCCGTTTAGTGGCTTGTGCGCGGCTTCGAAACTTAAAAACAATAAAACATTGGGCCGGACCAAGTTTATCGTGACCAGTTTAATCTGTATATTACATAATATAATTTCACGTTACATTTATTAAATTATAGGGATTATTTATGTATATAGAGTATCAAGTATGTAGCGTAAGCTCTACTTTTTGTTCTCTCTCTACAAGCAATTCCCGCTACTTCCCTGAAAGAAATAATACTATTTTACTTAAGCTATCAGGATTAAAGTATTTAACCTGATACTGATGATAAGCAAAAAAATTTTTTCCTAAAGATTTCTGTCTTGTTTTATCAATTTTGTAATCAAACTCCCGATTTGCACCACAAAAAAAATTGTAAACGATTTCTAGATAAAATGATAGGGTTTGTTGGTTTCTGTGTAAAAGGCGTCCCTCAAACATGCCTTTGAAACTTCCGCGCGCCGCCAACACAAAGCTCAAAGCGAAATTGCGACAAATAGACACCCCTAATCCTCCTTCTTACAAACTAAGAATTAACCGCACCGGTATCTGGCTACAAATGAGACGTTTAAGCCCTTGCCACAAGATTATCTAGGATTATTATGAATATTGTGTGTCGGTGTTCGGTTTTTGATACTTCTAAAGGCAAACATTCAAATATTTTGAATAGACACGCCATTGTGTGGTGGAAATGACAAATGGATACTTTTTTTGTGGTATCAGAGTTGCGCCAGAAAACGGTAGCGCTTTTAAAATTTATTATGTGTATTGCTTGTACGGGACATACCTGCATGAATTAGTAAATTTGTTTATAATAAAAAGTAAAATTACTTTCAATTTCCCTATTGAGAAATGTATAATGAAAATTTGAAGTTGCAACGGCAATATTTTTTCTTATTTAAATACAAAATAAGGACTTAACGGATTTCCCTGAAGTTTATCTAACCTTAGGTTTAATTCTGATAGAAAACATAATATTATTCTAACCATCATCATCATCATCATCATCATCATCATCATCATCATCATCTAGGTTTGTCTGTCCATCGCTTTCTATAAACGTCAAAACTACCCGTGTTTTGGTATTCACATCCAGCCACATATCTCCTGAGCGAATACCTATACTATTCGCCTAAAATTATTTTTAAAATTATAGCCCGCAAAAATTTAACTTCCCAGACAAAATGATATAATTTTATACCGGCAATAGAATCCAGTGGGAGAACATTAATGGTGCAGTCAACTTACTGTTCGTACGGAAAATCCACGCCGAAGTTGAGAGCACCAACTAGTTGACAATAAAAGTAAAACTTGTTCATTATTTAATAAATTTACTTTTTATTTTAATAAGTGCTTGTAAACTTTATCTTAATGGCAACGGTTTATCTGACGCTAAATAAATATGCTCCAAATGAATATTAAATTTAAATATCTTCAATCTTTGTGTATAATTTTTTTGCATGTACGACCTACGCCTAGATCTCAATGACTGCGTGCGATCCACCGAATACTTATTTCATAAATAACTCTGCCCCGCGGTTTTTCGTGATAAAAAGAAATTATTATGTTATTTCAGATTAGAATAGGTACCTACATATTTGTGACACATTCGTTCAGTAACCAAACAAAGTCAACCAAGTCTGTTTTGTAGTTTTTGCATAAAAAAGAAAAACGAAGATACTTACAAACATTCGCATCTATAATAAATATTAATAGGATTGAATTTTTAGGCGGTGGCGCGACGGTGTGATTGCTTTAACATTTCTTTTCAATTATTAAAAAAATACTTACTAAGAAAATACCTATTCATAGGTTTATAATGTAAAAATGTAGTCAAACATATTGTATCCCACCTCCTTAGCGTAAACGTTGGTCTTCCCTTGAGACATTGATCATGTCAAATCTTTTAAAATATTTGTCATTTCGTTTAGATCTTCTTCGCAGACATATGAACTATAAGAAATATAAATATCAAAATCAGAAAATAATTCGGATCCTTACACTAGCAGTCTACCCGACTCGGAAGTTCACCGCTCGCAACCAACGCCAGTGGGCACCTACTTATACATTTTTAATTTATGCATTTTCAATAACATCATCATTTATAACATATTATATCTATAAGGCTTCTCCGACGTGTATATTTCATCCATAATACATATTCAATTCTATGTTAATTTTATCTCCCTTTCCCTTCGCCGTGGCCCAGAATGTGTCTGAGAAATCATTTCATAAAAACAATCTACATTGAATTGAAACTTAAATGCTTTGAAATTCTTTGAACCTTAAATATTTTGCCATTAAGCATTTCACTTATCATATGCACCACTTTAATATTATTTCATATGAATGTCCTTCCAGCGAGATATGTAAATTGCCAACTGCTGGTTATGTACCCAAGTTTATTATTTTCAATATTTTTGTCATAAGTTGTATCTTTATGCCCTTTCTGTTCATATTATTTTGATTATTCAATGAATTCCGAGATAACGAACCCGAGTGTTAACGGATCAAGGCAATTGTTGTTGATACATTTTTTTTAATGCGCAATTTATATGTAAATCATACATGGCGTGTGAGTTTACAAATAATATTACACTTTATATAGGTAAATATAGGTATATTGGCACCCACTATGCAAGTGCGTGTGCTCGCTCAGTTGATTGGGTTTCGTTCTGACAGCAATGTTTGTTCCTAGACAGTCACTATTAATTGGTATAATGCTGTATTTTTAATAAAAAAAGCTCTTTGTAAAGACAAAGATAAAAATATGGCCAGGTCCGAAGGTTCCTTTTCATGTAAGATTTTTTTAAACGGCTTGTCCCGTCCCATTTTTTTTTTCATTTTCATTTTCATTAATTTTCATTTCCTTTTCACTCTTGCTACTCCTATATCTGCGCGATCGACAAAGGCTTGACCCTTGGATAAAATCATTTTATTTTTTTTATATAGGTAGTATGAGAAGGCAGACTTTTAGTGACTACCGTCACCTTCCGCCTTCCTCGCAGTGTACCATCGGAAACTTATACACCACACGAAACCCGACAGCATAACTATGACTTTTAGGAGGCTTCGTGTGAGCGCCGATTGCTGCAAAATCTCCGGGGAACTAGGTACCTACATCTCGCTTCACACCGACGGAGTGAATATTTAGCTATGGTTTGTGTAAGCCCACAAGTTAAATCACCCGACAGCTTTCACTAAACGACAACTGCAAAAATATGGAGGACCGTTTATGCGGATATCTATGGGCGTGAACTGCCTGTTAGGTGATCTGCCTATATAAATAATGATATAATATCCCCGGTAGCTACCGACTATTTCAATTGATGGTCAAAGGCACTTTCAAATGAGAGAATATCTTAAAAGCAAAAATGAACTAACAAGTCAAGGCGCAGTAGCCACGGTACCGCCGCTGTACTTAACATATCGACCACTTAGCACGTCGATGATAGATGCGCCATCATTACAGCGGCTAACTGAAAGCGCGTGATAATTAATTAACAAATATTAATAAAATAAATGAGATGAGCACAAAGTCCCATTAGCAGGTTCGTCCACAGACTGCTAACATACGTTATTTATTACTAATTCCTCTATTAATGGCTACATTAATTCTAAAGTGATCATTTAATTCTGCTGCTTAACCCCATCGAGGAATTAAATGCTGAACTTCATAACTGCCATCAATATTGTCTGTTTGGAATTCTATATTTACATACGCGCCGCGGAAAAACTTGTTCAAATTTTGTTATTTAACGATCCATGAGTCGCAAAATATGTCATATTACCTATATCTTGCGCTATTAGCTGCGGCCGGCAGTAGACTGAGTAGAGCCCGCGGAACTTTCAAACCCGTGTGTATACGGGACCTATTCTCATACCTGTAAAATATACCTACTTACATAAAAGTTTTTATAAAAATTGGTCGAGCCTTTTCGGAGGACAAACCACAAACACATGAGATTTTTAAATATAAGTTATGGCGGTTTTAGTTTAATTATGTTTTCATTTAAAACTGTATTTAGGTACATAATATCTATCTGTATATAATACTACTATATATTATTCTCATATACTAATCTGAAATTTTTATGTTAAACTAAGCTCTAAGTTTATTCTATTACCTACCTTTAAGTTTTTTTATTAAGACATTCTATTTTTAATTCCCTTTTAAATGTCTTGTATAGGTCTTGATTTATTATAACTTATGTGCATTTGTGCTTTTTTTAATTAATTTCATATGGATGATATAAAATATTTTTAGTTACAATATCAGGGGTTAAGGTTCTTTTGAATTTTAATATAAATGTGTCGATATTTTTAAAACCTCGGTATGGTAGCCGGGTAAGCACGTATTTTAAGTAAAACGCTGCGTAATAAAAAAATTGAAAATTATGAGTAAACGTGTAACCTATATATGTATGAATTATAACAATAGATAATTAGCGACGGTCATATCAGAGGTTAAGCACATTTCAGTATGAAGTCAGTTCAATATTCATTCGAGTGTTCTCTCTTATGAATTATTGTGTTCAACACAATTATGTTTCTGTTGTAATTAGTAGTGTGTTGGTTTGTAATGAACGCTTTCTGTCCGCAGCGATCCTGCTCTACACAATTGTTTATTGTTTCAAATATAGTAGCTGTGTAATGGATAAAATTGATTGATGTAGCTAAAACTTATAAGGCGATTAATGAAATATTTAGAACTTTGGAAGGCCGAATATCATCTAAACTTGAAAGACTAAGACACCCAAAACTCATCTTCCTCTGAGGCCTCAATGTGGAATTGTACACAAATAATATTCAGAATAGGATTTAGAGAGAAGCTAAGAAAGTGGATAAAAGTCTATCGACAAGTTGAGAGGAAAATTAGGAAACGGGTAGATTTGTCTTAGGGTAACTTAGTTTCCCTACCTACACCTACCTACAATATTTAATTCAGTAGGTACAATAATATCTCAAGAATCAAGACTTACTAAACTGTTGATGCAATTGACAACTGGTGTTGTAGTTGATACTGAGGACATTACTATTGTGGTTCAACATAAACTATCATGATATTAGCGCAATGTCAGGACGTACAAGTGTACAAATACCACATTTTAGATATTGTGGTCGGTGTGGCATCATGGCTGCCGGGTTATATTGTACTGCAAGTGTCCTGCAGCCACTTGTTCACTACAACTACAGTGACTGTGTGCTAGTCTTTATATTATCATTTGCTAAGATCAGCGGCATCTTCGGAATGGTCGAAAAGTATTGTATTATATAGTATAGTCTTTTATACTTTATATCTAAGTACGTAAATATGTAGAAAAGATTTAAGAACAAGTACTTACAATATCTTTACCTATTTGAATTTTACTATAACTCGCAATGTGCGATGTTTTATCCCGAAAATAGCTTTATGTAGGTATATAAAAAGGATGAAGTGAGAATAATACATATTTATAACAATTACCTAAGTAAATTTCACAATTTACAAATGTGTTTATTAAGTCTTTTCATTTTATATTAAATTAATTTGAAGCTCCTACAACACCTACAACAATACGTTTAAACTTTTGTTAAATATAATCATGTAATTTGTTGGAGGTTACGATTGTGTTTAAATTTGAATATAGAGCAAACATGATGTTGTGACTAAACTTATAATAGAACTTCATAATCTAGATTTTTCAAAAGAAATTTAAAATATTGATTTAAATATTTGCAAGGACTATACATATTCTGAAATCAACATAAGGCTATATATCCAGTGCTCTTCTTTGAATACCTATACGAGTACTGTCACATAAGCCAGCTTATCTTGATCTTTATACGAAATTAGCTATAGGTAGGTATTACATACCTATATGTATGTATACCATACAATAATATAATATAATAATATAATGTCATTATTGACAAAACTAAACTTAACATAGGTATATCGCTATAATTACAATTCACCAATTCATTACAGGAATGTGTATGAATAAGCAAACTGGTTAATTTAATATTCAGTTTTAACTGAATCAATAGTAAAAAGTTATTGGCTGTTATTACACAGTTTTTAAATGTTACTAATGGCAAATATTAAATATAGGTAAAGAAAAATATAAAGAACAGAAGGCATACTAAAATTTTATGACATTAAAACAAGGATGGAGTTAAAAAAAAAATAATTTGATGTAATTTATCTAGCTACATATTTAGTACAATTTTACAATTTTCTTAATAAATGGAGTATTTTTTTGGATAGCAATATAATCAACATTTTTTATTACGTATGCTTTTCATTCACAAAAGTGTTAGAAGGACAGAACTAAAGTCGCACCTTATATTAAAGATACGCGTATTTAAGTAGAGACAGACAGAGAGAGATAAGTTTAAACAATAAATTCAAATGTGCAAAAGCTCTACATACATTTTGATAACTAAAATATGTAGGTATTTGGTAAATAAATTAAGTACCTGGAGAACAGACAAATCATTAATGATTAAACAATTTAATTTACTTATTGATATTGTATTTTATAATATGTTCCTAGGTACGATATAACATTATAATATAACCATGTAATTTATTTATCAGTCATTGATTCAACCGGAAATACATTTACAGTGTTTTTGGTTTTTTATTACAGTTCACACATATCCGAGTTCTATATAAACAGATACATTATCCGAGTTCTATATAAACAGATCCCATTTCTGTAATAAAACGGACTTGTGATATTATATTAAGTCCGTTTTATTCACAGTTACAAGTTACCTACCTGTAGGTTATCACTTGAAGTCATATGGGTTTAGTATCTCCAGATATGCAATCTCCAATGTCAATTGATTTTTTTTATATGTAAAAATCTAGAATAGGATAGAACGACAAAGCTCGAACTCACAACAAGTCGGGCTCTCTATATCGGCCAGCGCTGCGAGTCTAGCAGGGTTAGAGCTTATAAATTATAATACGATACAATTTAAATATAAATGGATCATTTTCACATTCAATTACGATATTGCGCAATAAAACCGCAAGTTAATTCATGAAGCCGGGCAAGTGAGCACGCCACGCTATTGCGATACAAATGCTGGCTGTATTATAATGTCGCCCAGATAACAATCTAATCATGTTTTTGAGCACCAGAGTACCGGTATCAAAGATCATACTCAGCATTACTGTAACCACAGTAACTCAACTTCAGCCTGCGTTTGCTTGCATGTCACGTTTATAAACTTCAGATTTATCTAGGTATATTATTTATACATTATCAAATACATTTTCTTTCTTTAGGAAAACTAGACATTACGAGAATCATGGATATGTGGCGATTTAATAAAGCTGGTAATTATTACTGTCGGGCAGCGAACACAGACACAAATCGCTTTTCTTCCAAGATCATTCTAATTATTAAAATAAACGATTAGAGTAATGTACTGATGTACTACATGTTCCAAAGATATCAGCATCAACGTTAGTGGGTATTTTCAATTACGTTTCTTGGAAAAAATATATTTTTAAGCAGCAAATAATCATAAAATTTGAGCTGAGTGAATATCATTTGAGCCAGACACAGCTCCGACACTTTTATTTATTCTACTTCCTGTTTCTGAATATTCTTAATCATAAATTACCTGCGAAGAGTCGTTAGTAACGTGTTTAAAAGTCGTGTAAAAAAGCATCTATCTACCTATCTATATTTTTGAAAGAATGTCAAATGCATAACATATTCAAGTAAAAGTCACTCATACAAAACAATAATATTATAAATACGACAGTTTCCTTACATTTTACTGTTTCACGCAAATAGCTAAAGTACAGATTCGATTTAAATTTGGCACAGAAAATGTGTATAATCTGGAATTGCAAATAAATACAAATTAACAAATATTATAATACATATTTTATCTTCTAAAAATGGTTCCCATGGTATAAATTTTATAAAGGTGGAGCGCGGGGCAAGCATTGCTATAAAAATGACGACCTTTTCTTGTTTTCAGGATTTAATTGTTCAACGTTTGTAAATAGATCATCGCCATCATCTTTCTCGTTCACTACTTACCAGTGAGACAAACAAGTCCATGACAACAAGCTTGTAATGAGACTAAGACGTGTTGATCTGAAATATTATTGGGTACATTTTAGCAGATCAACCTTACTTTGTAAATGTATATACAATCTTGCGTGAAATCATCGCTAAATCACACGACAGCTTTAATTGATTTCTGAATAATGCAATGTCAACACGAGCCTTCTTAATTTTAGGTTGAAATAGATGATCTAACAACTCTGCCACCGTCATCATGAGTGTTATTTTTTTATGGTATATGAGGGGGAAACGAGCTGCCATTTTCATGGCTACCGACGCCCGTAGACATCCATACCATAGAGACTATATAGATGCGCTGCCTTTCTCCTCCCACCTCCACGAGCTACCGTCTACTTACAAACTGCACGAAACGCGACAGTACAGCTGCTTTTAGCGAGTATCTTTCCAATTTCAAGCCCACAGGATATAACTGGTGTTCGTGTTATCGTGTGCCTCCTATTTGGAGTCGTGTGATTCAGCCGACTATCCTTGCTACTTTTATAACTCACCAACGCAATACCTAGGCTATACCTGTCGTATAGTATATCTGTCAGTAAATACATGTAAATATAGAGAGAGTGTACACTCCTTACTCAGTACATGGTATGGGCTCACATTTACTAATTTGTAAACTCAAGATTTATGCGTAAGGCTAAAAAATCAAGTCATAGAAAACATAAGTCAGCTACAGGTAACGTACATGACGCTGTATGCCTACGCTACTTTTTTGCATAAACCACATACTGTGAAGGTAATTTCTAATTTAGTAATGTTATTTAAGACCGCATTTACATACGGCTGTGCTCATTTCTGTTCGCGATAATTTCAATATCAGTCTTGTGCATCGTCATCAGCATATATTGATATAATTGCAATTAAATAATAATATTAAGTAAAAACTAAATTCGTTTAGTAATTATGAAATTTTCATACAAAATTACACTTTCAATTTTAACACTTTTAATTTAACATAATAGTTATGTGTATATGCATCTGTTTAAATTTTGTATATAAAAAATCATTCCATTTTATATTGTTATTTATATTTGTTCACAAATTGTATGTCAAGAAATAAAAATAGCCGAAAAACAGTAATGAAGACGTATAAAAGGTTAAGCGTAGCGTTACTAGCGACATCTAGCGGCGAGTAGTTGAACTAAACTTATTATTATCTTGAATTAAGATGGTAAAAAAATTTCATTGAATTGAATTGTACAGTAATGAAATTATGGGTTTTATTTCTAGGATAAATATTAAAATCTAATCTTTATAATATAATTGAAGTACCTACAGATAAAATTGGATATAGAATGACGTAAATGTAAACCTATTACATTTACGTCAAGGAATTAAGTAAGTAGGTACCTAATAAGTATATTAGTTTTTTCGATGATTTATTTTTCAAAAATTGTTTTAAAAGATACCTATAGATAGATAGATGAATAACATAAGATTTTAAAAACCATAACATAACGTGAGTAAATAGATAGGTACACATACTAAGTAGATACTTACATCTGTGAAACACAATCCGGTTATTTTTTTTAAGGATGTAATTAATTTCAATTATGTTAATTATTATTACACACATATTATAATACTAAGCGATAAATTCAAGTTAATATCTTAAAAGGTAGAACAGATGCTTCGTTATAATTATTTCACACTAGCTGTCTTTTCCGCGTAAAGTATATCATGGCAGCTATTATATTTTATACAAGGTGGTTCTATGTTATTACCCACATACCTAATTAGTCTATTCATAAGTTCAGTTACAAAGAAAAAATATTATTTTATTGTAAATAACATTTATTACTTTTTACAGTGTGTTAGTTTAATACACAAACATAAAACAATAAAAAATATAAAAAGCTTATTCGAAGTGGTCTCGATTAGCTGCAATACAGTCCTTTAAACGTTGAGGCCAGTTATAAATAGAAGCACGCACTCTTTCCATGGGGAAATTCTTCACTGCCAATCACATGGATTGTTGTAGGGACTCCAAATTATCATGGCGTTTAGAGTAAGCTGTACTCTCTAAAACACCATAAATCATATTTCAGCGGATTAAGATCGGGACTAGACGACGGCCAGTCTTAAGCTCTGATGAAGTCCGAGACGTTCGCTTCCAACCAATACTGCGTGGACCGAGCTTTATGACCCGGTGCCGAGTATAGCCGGAAGGACCATACTTGATTATTAAACATGGTGTTATTATGGGGCGCTACTAACTACCTTCTCAAGAATGGTATCTTGATAAGTACACTTGTGCCGACGTTTGACAAAAATATGGCTCAGTCACTCCTTCATAGCTAACAATCCATCAAACCATCACTGAAGTCGGATAATGCCCACGTTGCACTCTGTCGACTAACTGGGAAGCTTCCTTAGAGCTAACATAATAAATACGGTAATTTTGTTTGAAAATTAAAATGTTGCTCAATTGTAAAAAAATTCTCACCCGTATACCTACCTACAAAATTGTTCTGTGACCTCCCTTTGCGTATCGCTTCAGAAATTGTTTCGATTTTACCACCATATTCATTTTTAATTTATCAGTTAATAAATGACCAGCTGTGCTGTCGCGTTTCGTGTGGTATGTAAGTAGCCGGTGGCCCATGGAGGTGGGAGGAGAAAGGGGGGCAGCGCATCTGTATAGTCTATATGCCGATGTCTTTGGGCGTCGGTAGTCATGAAAATGGCTACAACTGCTCGTTTGACCCCTATACCATAAAATAAAAAAGTACGTCTCTTATAGGCTGTAAGTCCTAAGTCATCTTTTAAAATACGCGACATGGTTCTAGGTGCTATCCTTATTTCCCGAGATATGCTTTTGGACAGGATTTCTTCGAATTCTGTCCTTTACTGATTTGACCATCTTTCTCGTAAAACACTACATGGACGGCCAAATCTTTCTCTGTCACAAACAAAGGAAGTCTCATTGTATCTATTAATAGCCCGATTTGACTAATACCAAGTGTACGGAAAGTTTTAAAAATTGCATTTGGCTCCATACCTACCTACTTTGTGTAATGCAATCACAGCGATTCTGTTTTCTTTATCACCTCACTCCATTTTAACATCGCAAAATATTGTACCTACCTACAATGTATTGGCAAAAAAATGGGCAAACACAATGAACAATCGTATAAAAATAACAGATTCCAAATTCAAATGTAATATTTTTTAATTTTTAATTGCCAGGCCATTGCCAATATTTATGGCCAGACTAAATATTGTAAAGTAGGTATGTAGGTACATCTGTGCCAAATTTTAACGAAATCCATTCAGGAAAAACTACTAATAATAAAAGCTATTAAAAAGATTTCTATGATATTTGATACGGATATAAAAAAATTGCAATTATAATAAATAGTAGTAGGACTACACCACCCATACTGATTTCTACGTAACATCCTCTACAACCTGCATTTACCTAATTACATACACATATATAATCATCATTGTCTTTAAATAGAACTTATATATAATATATAATTATTATATTTATTACGATAGACCTCTTAATTGACATAAACAACATTTATTATTATTATTTTTTTTTTTTTATGGTATAGGAGGGCAAACGAGCAGTTGTAGCCATTTTCATGACTACCGACGCCCATAGACATCTGCATAGACTACAGATGCGCTGCCCCCCTTTCTCCTCCCACCTCCGTGGACCACCGGCTACTTACACACCGCACGAAACGCGACAGCACAGCTGTCACTTCACGCCGGTCTCGTGTAAGCGAGAGGTACCTCCCCGGTCGTGCCGGCCCAATTCGGCTGCATGCAAGTGATTTCTTAATGAAATATTAATTTCAGCAATTCATACCCGAAACTAGGTATAGATACAAATTGACAAATTAGCAATTCCTGTCTATAAAAGCTTATATTATTATTATTATTATTATATTTTAAATTTTTATTGCTCAGCATAATGCTGGTTACTTTCTGCATCTACGGGCCATAGCCAAGTAGATGCAGTAGGTACCTAATAGTGTGTGGTGGTGGGATGGTCGCTTTCAGGTAATTGCATGAACTTTCTCACCATTCTGCATATTATTATTATTATTATTATTATTAAAACTGTATTATCGTCATTAGATTCCTGTTGGCCGCTGAATACGTTACGAATTAATAGGCACCAAACTTAACCGATACTTCATGTAGTTTTGTGATCTACAAGATTAGAAACCGATAAAAAACTTCCCAATCCAAATACACATTCAAACACTGTTTTTAACAAAAACAAATAAAAAATGATTATATTTAATTCCCAATATATTGTTTCAGGTGATAGTTCGGGATCGTGCTCCGATGATGATATAAATCACTTACAAGATGAAAGTAGAGACCGACCAGAAACGCATATGTGCCCGAGATGCCATGAGCAGTTCGAAAACCTTCCTGACTTCTTATATCATAAGCGACTGTGCGATGAGAAAGCACTGCAGATGGGAGAAGAGAGAATGCATTCAGATCCTGAAGATATGGTTGTATCAGGCGATGAAGAAATGGATGGACCAAATAAAAGATTGGAACAAGTAAGAAGGCATCGGCAAGATGCAGAGAATAACAACAGCCTCGAAGATGGCGAGGCTGAAGTACCTGAGGCTGATGTACCGCCAGTAGGATTACCATTCCCCGTGGCCGGTCATGTTACATTGGAAGCTTTACAGAATACTAAAGTAGCAGTGGCACAATTTGCAGCCACAGCTATGGCTAATAATGCTAATAATGAAGCCGCTTTACATGAACTTGCTGTATTACAGAGTACATTATTTACACTGCAGCATCAACAAGTATTTCAACTACAATTAATAAGACAGCTCCAAAATCAGCTATCATTAACTAGACGAAAAGAAGATGAACCTGCGAGTCCACCGCCAAATGAACATGAACCGAATATGCCAACGACACCGGCTCGATCGCCGTCTCCGCCTCGTCCGCCACGGGAGCCATCTCCTGCTATGCCTTCTCCTCCTACTAGCCAAAGCTTGCCGTCAACTCACTCACATCTCACGCCAAAATCAGAACCGATATCCATTCCTAAGCTCCCAACCTCATCACCTCCGGTGATGTCACATCCACCTTACAGCTCTATATCATCCTCATTAGCTTCAACTATCATCACAAATAATGACCCACCACCATCCTTGAATGAACCAAATACACTTGAAATGTTACAAAAACGAGCACAAGAAGTACTTGATAATGCATCACAGGGGTTACTCGCAAACAACCTTGCTGACGAATTAGCTTTTCGAAAATCTGGAAAAATGTCCCCATATGACGGAAAGTCTGGTGGACGTAACGAACCGTTCTTCAAACATCGCTGCCGATACTGTGGAAAAGTTTTTGGAAGTGATTCTGCACTGCAAATCCACATTCGATCTCATACAGGTGAAAGACCTTTTAAATGCAATGTATGCGGATCACGATTTACAACCAAAGGAAATCTCAAAGTTCACTTTCAAAGACATACTGCCAAATTCCCTCACGTAAAGATGAACCCTAATCCAGTGCCCGAGCATTTGGACAAGTATCATCCCCCACTTTTAGCACAACTGTCGCCGGGGCCAATTCCTGGAATGCCACCCCATCCGCTTCAGTTTCCTCCGGGTGCGCCAGCTCCCTTCCCGCCAAGCTTACCATTGTATAGGCCACCACATCACGACTTGTTACCTCCACGTCCGCTTGGTGATAAACCACTTTCACATCATCCACTCTTCGGCATGCGTGATGAACAAGATGTACCGGCAGACTTGAGCAAACCTTCTGCATCAAGTCCCTTAAGGCCCCCCTCTGAAATGTTTAAATCTGAGCCACACGACGAGGAAAGCCAACGAGAATCTAGTTTTGAAGAGTCTGACCGTATTTCACCAAAGCGCGAGTTGGAGGAAAACGATGGAGGTCAAGACGGCGAACACGACCGGTATCCTTCAACTTCACCTTATGACGATTGCAGTATGGACTCAAAGTACAGCAACGAAGATCAGATTGGCAGAGAAAGTCCTCAAGTCAAGCCCGATCCAGATCAGCCGGAAAATCTTTCAAGTAAGAATTCATCGATATCTGGACCAGTTTCAGTAGCAACTGGACTACGTACACTTCCATCCTATCCCTTATTTCCTAATTCTCCACCTAGCAGTATTTCTTCTGGTAGTCTTACTCCATTTTATAACAATCCGTACAGTGCTTCTAATACTGATTCCGATATTACCCGTGACCCTCTTTTCTACAATTCTCTATTACCACGACCCGGCAGTAATGACAATTCATGGGAAAGCCTAATAGAAATTACTAAGACATCGGAAACCTCTAAATTACAACATTTGGTAGACAATATAGATAATAAAGTGACCGACCCTAATGAATGTATCGTGTGTCACAGGGTTTTGTCTTGCAAAAGTGCTTTACAAATGCACTATCGTACACATACCGGGGAACGTCCATTTAGATGTAAACTCTGTGGTCGCGCATTTACCACTAAAGGTAATTTGAAAACACACATGGGTGTCCATCGCATAAGACCACCTTCACAACTGTTACATCAGTGTCCTGTTTGTCATAAGAAATTTGCCGACCCCTCTCAATTACATCAGCATATCCGACTACACACAGGTGATCGTTATACGCCCTTTGACCCAATTCGTCTTCCTGACATTCAAAACAGCCCGCTACATAGTGCTGGGTCTGAGATCACAAATTTCCAATCGTTTTGCCCGATCCCACCTCCTATATTTCCCACTCCTTCTACTCCCGGCGACCGAAGGGCGGACTCCCGCGGAACCGACGATGAGAGCGGCCGGGACGAATGCGAGCTTCCTGCTCGGGAGTTCGACGACGACTCAGATATGAAGAATCGTCGAACTTCGCCGCTCTCCGTCTGCGCCTCGGCGTCCGAATGCCAAATAAAAACTATCACCACAACGGCTTCCCTCCCATCGGCGACAGGTTCGGAGAGCGGGCGGAGCGCGCGGGCGTCGCCGCCGTCGCCGTCTCCCTCGACGCTGTCAACGCCACCGCGTCTGCCCCTGCACTCGCCGCTGCCTTCACCTCCTACGCCACTAGCTGCGCTCGGTGCTCTCGGTGGATCGCCATTCAGCCCTCTAGGACTCGCGTTTCCTCCCGCAGGTATGCGCTAGCGGGATTTTTTTTAATTCGTCCGCCCTGGTCCGCTCATCCGATCCTTCGTATTATCCTAATACTCTTCTGTCTAATAATACCTTTTACCTGGCGATTGATGACAAATTGATTGAATTAAATAAGAAGTTAAGAGTTTGGAAACATAGCTAGTGTTGGACCGTAATGGTGTGAATGAACAGAGGATTTATTTGTGTACAGTGCGCGGCAACACGACATGTTCCATCTGCTACAAAACATTCGCCTGCAACTCCGCACTCGAGATCCACTATCGCAGTCACACTAAGGAGCGTCCGTTTAAGTGCACCGTCTGTGATCGAGGCTTCTCTACAAAGGTTAGTTAACATTTCATCATAACTTTATGTGTCATAACTTTTACGAATCTGAAGGAAATAAAATATATAATCATAAAATAGAATATAATTATTTCCTTCACTGATAATACCTACTTTATACGCTAGAATTTAAGTAAGGTACCTGCAAGTTCTCCGTATAAACCAACTAACCTATATAGGTAAATTCAAATACCTATCTATGTTGGTGGTTTAAACTGTTTAAAGTGTCCCTCTAATGTGTTCTCTTAAATAACCACCGAACCTTATTCTCTAGTCTTTGGCGATGCGATCTAGCATGGAGTAAAAGAAGCCACACATTCGCTAGAATTCAAATTGCAAAGAAGTAAGACGTTTATAAAATGTTAAAATGATCATCGTTTAAATATTTTTGGCTACCGGCCAGTTTATTCTTTGTTATAACACAAATAGCAATGCATACGTTTAACAACATTCGTTACTTCATATAATAAACATTATAATCTGGGAATCGTCAAATAATAGAAATAGTGACGCATTATATAAATATACAATACCGACTTATAATTTACTACGAATACAGATTTCGGCAAATGGAGATTTCGCAAAGATGTTTTAGAACAGATTACGTGCAGAAATACGTATTACGGATTACGTGTAGGAATACGTATTACGTATTAGACATGGAAATGCAAGTTGCTTACAGTTTGCTAGGAACTTTATGCTCTGGTTTCATTTCATCCAAGTTTCAGTGCATTAATTTTGCAGACAGTAATTACAAGTCTCTAGCCGTCTACTCGGCATTAGTTTAGCCGATGTCGTCCTCGCTACCCGAGTTGCTCCCGACTTGTAAAGTAATTGACGATCAACTTTACACAACGTATAGGCTTCTAGTGACTTTAGCTGAGCTTAGGGTTGCCATCTGACAATTTTCACTTATCTGAACTGGAATTTAAGTGTCTAGAAATTAGACCTGAATGTCAAGGATTGATATTTATATTATATTCATAACAATACAATTTAACAAGTAGTATTATAGTAGTTTTAAAGATAAATACCTACTAACGTAGTTGTACGGCAGCTGTACTAAAAGGCTATAAAAATAAATAAAATAAATGGGCTATTGAAAAAATAGAACATTATTTTTAAATAATTTTCTAAGTCACGCGTGTTACAGTTTGCAATCCGCGATGTGCAATAGTTTTAGCAGGATTTTTAAAGCCGCAGCCCTGGACAAAGACTAACACCCTATTATTACTCAGTATACTAGCATTGTATGGTCTATAGTGTTTTATTCAAAATATTTAGTTTAGTACCTTTCTTATTGGAGTACCTATACAATACCTATCACAAAGACTTTATCACAAATAAAATTAAATATGTGTATGTATATATATATTTTTATTTAACATAATAATTCTGCTCTTATATAAGTAGAAACTGTCATATTAAGTATCTGTACCTACCTATTTATTCATAATGTCATAATATATGTAGGTAATAATATTATAATATGCCTAATAATGATATCAATCCATATCTTTTATAGGTTTATTATTAATTATTGCTGCTTCATTACGTTACGCACCGGATAAATATTAACATTTAACAAACGGATATTTCCTTCCGTGATTATTTAATATTTTATAACAATAACTTCAAACTTTTCTATAACGATTTTTAAAATTAATGTAGGTTATTCGTCAATTTCGCCTCTCGTTGCTTAGGCATATATTTCGTCATAAAATGAAACAATCTTAGAGAAATTATAATTAAACCATATTTAATAAAGACATGAATAAAATATTGTTTAAAAAGATTTTAATAACAAAGAATATTTTCTACAATCTAATTATAGACTAGCTAAAGACAGTTTCGTACAAAAACTTGAAACAATGGAAATTCCGTTGTAGCGATAGATATTAAAATACGACACAGCGATATAATAAATTTCGTATCTATAATGAATTATTTATTTTTATAACAAAATGGCCACTAAAAGGCTTTTTATTTTTTACTGCAATACCAGTTTTATTAGAGTTGTGAATATCGGGAGCGAGACGAGTGCGCCTGGTGCAGCGGCCGCCGCAGTCGGGACTCGTGACGAGATCATAACTCATAAAAACAACGTCACGGAAAACGATCCGAATATTAATTCATGTCGTAAAAAATTTATTGCTTATAAATCCTTGAGCCTTTACCTACGCTTCTCGTCATAAAAACATTATTTATGCACGACAAAATAACATTTTTCGTATGTTTCTCTGAGTGACCGAGCTGGGCTCCGAGTAATCAATAAAATAATATATATTTATGATGGCGCCAACCATTAATTCCCTTTATTAAAGCGAACGTTTATAACATTATGTCGTTTGTTCAGAATACTTTATATGGTTACAATGGAAAGTTAAAAAACTTTACGTAGGCACTCCTATCGGATATCATCTCTCGTATAAATAAATGCTAATTTATTTTATATTCAAATACCAATTTTGATTTATAATATTCGAGTGCTTGTGCCAAGATAAACCATAAAGTAATTTCCTCTCTTCTTATCTGACATCGCAATCTGAAAAGCAATTCCCTTGCTCTATACCTACTATACTCTAATCTAAAAATTAGATGCCTCTAAGCGTGAGGGATGTTGATAAATTAAGCTTAATTACAAGAGTGACCTAGTACCATATGTACCTACCAAAAGTGCAAAATTAGGAAAATAATCTTTTATTTTTCCTGCAGTTCTTGTTTTTGTACCTTATAAAATGTCGTGTAACGTATAACGCGTAACGTATAGTAAAACATATATGTAATATTAAAAACGATTCAAGTACGATAGGGATTCCTTTAATTAGATTACAACAAAGTTAATCGCGAACTCGGCTAAGGGAACTAGCTTTATCCGTCTGCAATATAATAATCTCTTATTAGTGCCAGTCGAAAGAGGCCTATGAACATAAAACAGTATTAAGAAGAAGCGAAATAGCTAGCACCAACTTTAACAGCAGAAAAGAAGTAAGATACTTATAAATTAATATGTATGGTTTAAAGATAACGCATACGCGAAGTTTTCCTCCTCCTTTAGCTGACCGACAAGTCCTTCTTGGTCTTCTTCTGGCTCTATATGGGCCATGATTAGGATCTTCTAAATGTAAACCTATATTTCAGGGTATTAAAATTAATACTAAATTCCAAATGGTAATTTATTGCGACACCGTCAATATCCTAAAATGATAAGTCGGTCCGTTTTATGTTCGTTTAGCCGCTTGCTAATTAAAGGTCGAAACAAAGTCAATATCGTAATTATGTACAATCAAATCCCGGGCGATGCAAAATGCGTGTCTTATTAAAATATTATCATTCGCGCTCGTCGTTGCAAAAATCTCGCCTTATTATTTCTAATTATAGAGACACAAATCAAACTCTAAATTGAAATAATTTATGTGATACATTAAAATGCTGGTATTATTTATAACACGCACCATATTTAAAACAAGACGTATGATTCGATTGAAGGTTTCGATTTGTATCTCGCATATTGCCTTTTGTATAATTTATACGCCATTGTAATTTTTTATTTATATATTTCACTAAAACAGCCTTTCTTTTACGCAAAATTATATTAATTATTCAAAAATAGCATAATAAACTTAAATAATATTCCCCTAACACGGTTATTCGACAATGTTTATTATTCTCCTAATAAATAAGTCTACCTATAAGAAATTTGTAGATATTTTTCGTTGATCGTACCGGAGCAATTCTCTTTAGGATTCATTCATTTGCTTATTGCGTAGCGACCGAAAGCTCAGTACATAGGTAGTTAGTTTTTCTTCATCGGCCCACCGCTAGTCATTAGCTAGAATACATCTAAACCCAACACTCCCAAGCAAATGGTCCTTTGTTTTAATTTTTTTTATCCGTACAATTTCATTCGTGTGTACAACGCAAGTTGTACTCGGTATCGTAATACAAGCGTCGCTACCTTATCGAATAAAGCCTTACAGCACATTTGAAATTACAATGTGTCGGCGACACCGCCGGCCGCAGCGACGGAACCTCGCTCCCGACTATTATCCATTATTCCGATCGGTCCATTGAATCAAAAATACTATTTCCTAAACACTAAACTACAAAATATACACCTAGAAATTTTATAGTTCGATTTATACGATATCTATTATAATTCTGTCGTTGTTTGGTACACGCAACACAGGTCCTAACAATAGGCAGGTACAAAGCTAATACAATGTGTTAGACTACTTACCTACAAACAAATAAATATAGGAATTAGAAACCAGTATATCAAAACCCAACGTTCTTGTAAATGATAAAAAGTTCTTTCGTTGTTTGTACGAATTAGTTCATTTAACAGATGTAATAGACATCCATAGAATCAAAAATAATCGGGACGTGCGACCTCATTAGTGCCAACCAGATTTACTTTTAATACATGTTTGTTCTCTTTGGTAATAAAAAATAAATAAATAAAAAACAGAACAATCAAAAATCTTCTTGACTAAAATATAGCTTACCTATATTTCGTTCTCCACGCAACTGTTTCTGTATTAATTAAACAATAAATTATTGGCAAACTTGTTTATAATTTTAAATCATAATTCCAAGTAGGTATATATTTCGTCAATTAAAAAGATTTTTATCGCCAACAAGTTCCATTACCGTTTGAAATAAATAGAAACCGTAATTAGTTGAATAAATTATGACGAAATTTAAGAAACGATTTGGGCTATTGAAGATATTTAGAACTCGTTTTAAACCCAGTTGTTTTAAGTGAAATTTTAAAATAGATTGTCACTGAATAATTGAATGTTTGTAATGTAAAAACTAAAATCTAAAATAACCAGGGTGGTTAGGAAAGTATTTTTTCAGTTCTGGAATAGACTATAATAATTCATAGTAAATATCTAAGCTTGCGGTGGGCGAACCTTAGGCCTCAAGCCCTGAGAGAAAAAATGTACCTACCACGGTGACACGAACAAAATCATTATCGATATCAACAAGTACCTACAACACGAAGTCTGCCCATTTCGCCGTACTAACTGTTAGGTACCTACTTCTTATAGTTGTGTATCATCTTATGAATATATGTTAGACATTGCAGTTATGGGCCATAACTTTCTTGCACTTGTTCTGATAAAATCTAACCGAAAATAGCTACAGTCGCTACAGACATACGCTGCTTATAATTCTGTTAGTCTATCAAATATTGTAATTATTTAATAACATAATTTTATTCATTAATTATAGGCAGCTTGTATCTAAACATTAGTTTCTAATGTTATTGTAAATGATGTCGTAAGTTTTCATTTATGTGACATAAACGCTCTATTTCTACTGAATACATATGAATACTAACAAACGTATAATTGACCCTAAAACCCGTTTAATAAAAATGAAATGTAAATAAATACATACCGGTTGTTTTAAAATAATTAATCAATGATCAAAGTGTAAAAATCTTTTAAATATATACATATAATTAGTGGAACATGCGTTTCGAATTTTAATGTAACATAATCATACATCGGTACCTATTGTTTAGGGGTATTAGTCGCCCTTTGGCTCGCAACCTCATTGTTAACGGAGAAAACTTTAAATTAAATTATAATTAGGATATTTACCTTACGAACATTTAAATATACATACAAATAAATATGAGAATTAGAAGTTTGGTTTAGGAATTCGTTTTCTATTGCATTATTAAAACGCAAACGGTTGAAGTTCATGGAAGAATATTTAAATTTGGTTACACCTAGACCCATTGTACTCATTCTACGTACCTACCTAATTAAATCACCCAATCAATTACTTAATTGGCATTTAATATAAACAAGAGCTGTCTTAATCGATCTTAAGAATTGCCATTTACCTATATGTTAATATTTATTCGTTATAAGTATTTTAAAGTCATATTTTCGGATCGTTGAAACACTTTACATCGCTATATATTCGCATATAACATATCTTATATATTGACATGTATTTCGTAAACATTATCATAATTAACTTTATAATACCACTGAAACCGTTAAAAACCCCAAACGAGTATTGCTTTAGCATTAGAAAAATTGTAAACGAATGTTTTACTTTTCCGTTAATGCTGTCACAAAAAAATTCCTTAATTCCTATAGAAATATAATAACTGTTTAATTACCACTACAAGCACGACTTTGATTATTGTAAATATGTAGCGATTTCCTCAACGTCTTTAGTCCCTTTTATGAACCCTTATCTGATGTGTCCCTGTGTGTATCGTGTAGAGATGTTTTGTATGTGTTGCGTCAATGTGCATGTGTTTTATGGTTCCAGAGCAGTGGCGGCGGTTGCCAGTGCGGTAGGCGCGCACGCCCCCCCCGCCCACCGCACGCCACTGCTTTGGACCTCTGGAACGCCTTCGTATACCCGGTATGCAAGACTGATGGCTGAGCGAGACGGCTTTTTTTGAATTAACCTTAAATATAAATCCCCGATCCGGGTTCGATGCGACTAGCGTCGGATCCGCCGTCTTGGTGTTCGTTGATAGACTATATGTCTAACAATGGACAGACAAAGACTGATGATGATAACTTAGAAATAATATACAGCAAAAGAATTCAAAAGTGATCCGATCGACGGCTTTTTGTTCTGATCAGATTTATTTTATCAAAAGACAAATCGAATGTGATCAGTGTCAAAGATAAAAGTATATTTATTTAAATATTTATTGACACTTCACTGTAGACGCATACCACAACTGGCTTTTGGTAATTTAAAACAAAATGTTCGAGTTGATCGAGATTATCTAATTTGAAAATTATAATAATGATTGCAAAAGCTCATATTAATTTTAATTATGACGATTAAATTCTGCTTTCTAAACACTTCACATTATATGATAACCTTCATGTCCGCTAGCAAGGACAAATTAATTTTATCTGTGATATAGATAGAGCCTACATTATAAATATTCTAAATAACATAATGTTTAATATAATAAACGCACGTTTGCAGTACGTTATGTCGAATAAAATCGTAAAATGATAATATTAAATATCTACTGCTCTTATTAATGTGTTATTTGTATTAATAAACTAAAATTTATGAGGCCTAATTCTTTTTTGTTAGAATTATAACACTGTTGCTCAAACTAGTTTACCCGCTTCGTGTTCCTTGAACATAATATTCAGCTTTAATTAATTGATTGAGGCTTTACGAATGTATTTTCCTTGTCGCAGGGCAACATGAAGCAGCACATGCTCACACACAAGATACGGGACATGCCGCCCGGGTTCGAGAAGTCGACGGGCCCGTCCGGCCCCCCGAGCGAGGAGGGCCGGGACCCCAGCCCCGACCGCCGCTCCTCTCCCGACAAGATGGACCTGAAGAGGTCCCCGCCGATCCACCCGCCGCCCCCGATGACGCACCCACCACCGATTGATATGCCGCCGCTGCCGAAGCGTCCCACTGGTGAGTTTACTTCAAGAATCTGTTACTCTGAAGGTTGAGTTATTCTATTCTCACAAGAAGGCTAGACTTACGCGCGATTACTCTCGCAATACCGTAGCAGTCACTAGGTATTCATTTGATTATTATACGACATCAAACGGTCGATGTTTTTTGGTTGTATCAACCTCGCCGGTACACATGTAATCGAATTCAAACGAAATAACATGTCCTACAGCCAGCTTCGATGACCTAGGCTGAGCTAAAATGACTTTACGAAAAATATAATCCCTACGGAATTGAAGTAGGGGTGTCAAATGAGTATGAAATACCCGGAGAGCAGCAGTGTATAGAGTGTTGCGTTGCAGTGCCGAGCGCGGCCAGCCACCCGCCGCCGTCGCTGTCGTCCAAGCACCTGTGCGGCGTGTGCCGCAAGAACTTCTCCTCCTCCTCGGCACTGCAGATTCACATGCGCACGCACACCGGCGACAAACCGTTCCGCTGCGCCGTCTGCCAGAAGGCATTCACCACCAAAGGAAACCTTAAGGTAAAAAGGGTTTTGTTACAAATGTTTCCAATTCAAAAAGGTTTAATTTGAAATTATAAATTAAGCAGGTACCTACATCATAAAATTAAAAACACTTCCTTACTTACCGGATTCTTTTTCTTTCTTAATAATAAGGACTACGTTGTGTCTACTAGATTCGACATTCGACAGAACATTTTTTGTAGATAGTTTTTACTTTATCTGCAAAGACTGTTTCAATCTATTATATTCTTGCTCTGCTATACCATAGCCGAGAGAACTTATCATTAATAATGAGTTGAGGATGTTCATGCCTATGTTCTGTCGACTCTTAATACCAAATATCAAGCATAAATGGTAAATTTACGAGGATAATAGGAATATAAAACCTAAAACCCGCTGAGACCACCCACTAGGATGTTTGTTGTTCTGATCCATGAATACTTGAGACACAACGTAACTGTATTTAAATGTAAGCGTATGTACCTATTAATTACACTTACCTGTAGTACTCATTAGGTACTAAGTATCAATAATTTACACAGCTGTAAGTTGAAGACTAATTAGGTATGTTTAGACATCAGTTTATGGATCGGATGTGTTATAAGAAACTTAAACGTCATAACTGAAAAAATTCACAATAGATACCTACTCGGGTGCGCCGTATCCGCTGCCTCGCTTGTAAACTACAAGTACTACGTTGATTAACAACAAAATATTATATTAATGTAATTTACTAGAACAATATCAAAGTAATAGAAATTTTTAAATTCATTTACATTTTGTTTTGCTGAAATAAAATAATCCCTCCACGATAGCCAAACGATACACATTCTAAAGACTTTAACTACCTACTTTTTATTTAGATAACTGTGTACAAAGTAATTTGCCACACGTTGCACTGTCGTGGGTCTGCGAGGTGAAAGATTAAGTCCTACGTTGTGTTTAGGATCAGGACGTATAGGAAGCTATCTTTCAGTGTTTATAATTTATAACAACTATTTGTTTGCTGCGCAGGTGCACATGGGCACGCACATGTGGAGCGGCGGCGCGTCGCGGCGCGGGCGGCG
>LUGF01030444.1:323007-349478 GCA_001625245.1 Calycopis cecrops
TTTTGAGACAGTTTTGACTAGTACCTTTAATAAATGTCTTATCATGACAAAACCCGTAAATAACCACAATAAATATTATTTCACTTTCAAAACCTATTATAAATTTAACAGTTGGGAGATAATTAAGAAACAGTGTAAAAATATTACTTACCAAAGTCAACTAATTCATATGACTCAAATGTAGAAACACAGTCAATGAACAGCTCCGCTGAGCGGCTATAGTCCCTCACAGCAAGACAGTAAATAGCTTCATATGCCTTTAGTTTGTTTCTAGAACGCCAATCACCACCTTTATCAACTAGTTCATGAGCCTGAAAATAAAAATTATCAATTTTTAGAAACAATGTAAAAGGTAATGTCATAGTAGATCTCACACCACTTTGTAGAGTCAAATTTAGCTTCTTATTATATATATGTTACCAAAAAACAGGAAGCCTAAAAGATTGGATAGATTTGTTCATTATTGAGATACTGTCTTAAGGATACACTTGTAGGAAATTAGATCTTGAGAAACGCAATATAACTGCTTAAAAATACATAAGTAACAAGAGGGAATCTTTCACTACACCATGAAATGAGAGGAACTGACGTTACTCTGGTTGATCAGTTGAGGCTGTCCATAGACATGAAGCATATTCTGGTTTCACCTCTTTTGGCCATAAAAATAGCAAATAGCATTTTCAGAGAATAAATTATGACACAAACTATTAGCAATATTTTACGATTATAATAAAGTAAAAATACTGGCACTTGTATGGCCATATTAGAATCTGTGATCGCTTTCTTCAATTGACCATGAATCTCTAAACATGTTAACTAACCTGTGTACAATTTATAGTGAACACTGGGTGAATCCATTAAGTTTATGTACAAAAAATTTCTAGAATAGACAATTTACAAACAATAGAAGTAATCTTTCCTTTGTATTATAGAAAATATTGATTAATGAGTAGAAATTAGAAAAGGAATATTTTTTTTTATATTTTTATCTACCAAACAAGTCCAGAACATTTGGCATGTTCTGAACTTGTATTGTGTAGATAAATTATTAAACTGGGTACATGTTACGTAAAGACAAGAAGTCTCTGATGCAAATTAGGCACCTAGCCTAAATTAGTCATTTGTATTGATTTGAGATAAAATATCATAAATCTTTGTCAGTGATATGAATATTTTTTGAATATCTTTGACATGAATATATTTTTTTTAAATTGAGTCAAATTTTGATCAGCGGGAAATCTATAGTTAATAAAAGAACAAACAGAAACAAAAATAATAGAATATTTTATAACATACTTTTGTAATAGCCTTGCCCATTTCTTTTACATTACAACCATGGAAATAGGAAATTCTGAAGAGTGCAAATATAGCATCTAGGCGTCTATTTGTTGTTAATGTAGAATCCTCATGCTTTGAAGTAGCTAATGCTGTAGCTGCTTCTTTGTCTCCAATGGAACATAAATAATCTAGCCTGTAACATAACAAAGATTTGTTATTACAATTTATGAATAATAAAAATTACAATTATTTTAAAAGCAATAAGTCAGCTAACCTACAAAAACTGTGATTGGACTCGTTTGACGGGGACGATGACCCGGTCAGGTCAGTTCATATATTTATTATATATACCTATATATATATATCAAACCTAAAGTGGAACAATGTTCATATAATGCTACAACAATAGATACAAAGCAGATACCTGTCTTGCCAAACGGGTGTTTCAGAATCATCTTCTTCGAATTTAGCTAGTCTCTCTTGGTTTTCTTTAACCATGGCATCATACAAATTCTGATCAAAAGGCCAACCGAGATCGGTGCATACTTCTTTATAGTAAGGAGCCATGTGTCCGGCTTTTATGCCATTAAATAATTCTTCTTTAAGTTGTACATTATCTTTTAGCTGAGGTAAAGATAGTTTAAACTTTATACCAGCTAAAGCCATGTATTCTGGAGTTTTACCCTCTGCTGATAATTCCATTGTTTATATATTTATCTGCTTACAATTTTACTAGTGAAAAACAATATGAAATTATTGAGATCGCCTGAAAATCTTTTTATTTTTAACACAACAGATGAAACTGAGAATTGAGATGAATGAAACTACAATTTCGATTTGTAACTTGACAATGACACGATGACATGAAATAATGTAAACTTTTTTTAAATTATGTATTTTCACCAAACGGTCAAAAGCAACGTCGAACCGATGAAGAAACCCTGGTCAGTGTTCACGAAAATAATTTTAATGATCGTTATTATTTTTGCTACAACTTTTATTTTATTTGGCACATTTCATTTTTTGTTTGTTCGAAAAGTAAGTAAGAAATTACATTTTTATAACCAACTAATTTTAAGCTTATATTATTTAGTAAATTACCTAAGGTTTTAAATATCGATTTAAAATATTCCTAGACACTTGGTTTTATATATTACTAGCTGCCGCCCGCAGTTTCGCCCGCATGTATAACGGGCTTCAAAAATAAAGTTATTGTACATATAATAATTAAACCTTCCTCTTGATTAACTCTATCTAATTAAAAAAACTCGATCAAAAACTGTTGCATAATTTAAGAGATCTAAGCATACACATAAAAGGCAAAAAGCGATTATTTACTCTGTCTACGGTTTTAAGACTTAATTTAAAAAAGGGGTTGGATGACAGAAGGCAAAACATTACTCTTACTATTTAAATTCAAGAATGTTTAGTAAAAAGAAGTGGTATCACTTTTTGAATAACTTTTTTTTTTACTTATCCAGTTCTCTCACTGCTGGGCGAAAGCCTCCTCAAAACTTCGCCAACCATCCTGGTCTTTTGTCTTTGTTTTGAATTACATAAATAAAAAAATGTTTATCAAATTAAATGGAGTATGTATTTCTTTGGAACCAGAGGGGTCACCACCAGGCGTTCCTCTCTGAAAAGGTGAAAAGACCAATGCTCTATTTCGAAGACACACTTTAATTTAGTGTGGGGCATTATTTTTATATGCGTGTATACTCTCTCTCACTCTTGTGATAATGACGTTTGCGTTCGCGGTGTTTCCATTTGGTTAAATACTCAAAAATCTTTTTATGTATTTGTGAACCTAGAAGTGAATAACATAATGATAGGATTGTATATCTGCGCCATTACAAGGACGATATAAATTAGTGCTTACACTGACCATAATAATATCTTTACTAACAGATTTTTCCTGCTTAATATACAATATTATAATTTTGATATTATATTTCCCAATAATACGGCGACTACACGTGCGTATGGACAGAGACCCCCACGATTAACAATACCAGTACAGTTATACCAGAGTTCTTATGAGCATCATAAGGATTTGTCAACTGACAACAACAACAAAAAAGTTCTAAATAAGGAATAAGCTTCTAGACTGCCACGCTAACTAGTGTCTGAAATGTGAACCGAATGCTAGCAAATTTTTCTTTGTACGTATGATATGACATAATAATTAATATGTCAACTCTTGTCAGTGTCATTCACTAGGGCGGCGAAAGTGCTGCCTATATGTTTCGTGCACGATCCCTATAGTAGGTACTGGTAGTAATTCTCGGAACCAAAGAGTACTTTAATACTACAGGACTCGGAACGCTAACAAAGCTAATACCATAGATTATATACTTATACTGGCTAATACGTCCCAAGACGCCATTTTGCATATAGAAACGTTTTCGTGGGTTTTATAAATTATGAATCTTTAATTTGAAAATTTGAGATAAACACTTAGCAGAAATAAAAACAAAAATTGTTTAAGATCCTTCGTTTAAATTAATTTATTATTTAAAATTTCATAGATTTAATAATCTTCGTTAAGATTATTAGAACGTGACATCTCCTAGATGTGATGATGACTGTGAGCTTAAATCCGCCATTTAAGATTCACTTCTTTATTGAAAAAGGTAATAGTAGTGTTTACAGGAATGTTATTTGTGTGCACGCTGTATCGAAGTTCAAACAGTGTTTGAGAGTCTAAATCATTTTCCTGTCTACGGTCTAAATTGAATAAATCGTTGCCTGTCAGTGTGCACATTGTATAGTTTAAATGAAATGACATCTACTGTGTCACGCATGACGCAGCATGGGAAGAGCTACCGTCGTATCTGCCGTATCGCGATCTCGCGACTGCATTTAGACGTTAATTGACACATTAGCGACTAAATCACTGCATTTGGCGCTTTAATGTGTGCGTTCCTCGCGCCAAGTCGCATTAGTGCATTCAGCGTTTAAAAAGCGTCGAAATCGCAGGTCGCCGCGTCGTAGTCGCGTGTGTGCTATGGCCCTAAATGGAAAACGCTCTTTGCTTGTCTCTCATAAATGTTTTTAAACGTCAAATATCGAGAGTGACAGAAAACAACAACAGGTTTTGTAATTTCTACACTAACTTGATAGAATTTATTAGTGAAACTTAGTAACGTATTGATAAATAACATTATGTTTTGATATTAGTTGTTATGAATTATAAAAACCTAGGCTTAAGCAAGTCAACTAAGTTTTAAACATATATAAATCTAAAAAATGGATATAAATCAACTTGTTTGTGAAAATCAGTCCATAAAAATTGTTCCGTCAGTCGAAGAATCCTTGACAACAATTGGCCTAAACGTGAATATAGATGAAGCTACCCAGATCTGGTTTAACCAATTAATCTTAAAATGGAGAACATGGAAAAAAAGTCCTACTGTTGACAATCATTTCCAAGCATTTCTTAAATCTAATCCGGACCCATTTAGAATGGCGTTATTGTGTATTGTGAAATGTCCAGAATTTAAAGATTGCAAGGTAAAAAGTCTTCCGTACTACATCATGGAGCGTCTAAATGAATGGTCACAAGCAAACAGCATACTTCCACCAGAAACATTAATATCACCAGCATTTCATGTTGCAATAAAACAAAGAAGTCAACAATTTTTAACGTTGGTAATAAAAACTTATCAAGTTTGTACTATAAAAGATAGTATTATACCTATTGTTCAAGATATGATAAAAAATGACAACAGTAAACAAGCTTTACAAATTGTTACAGCAATGGAATTATTTGATGAAATACCTATTGAAGACCTACTATTTCCTTTTATACTTCAAGACAGAGCTAATATGATTGATGAATATCTGTCACAGTTTCCAAATCAAGTACAACCTCTGCTTACATTTTTAGATAAGTTACTTGATAAAAATTTTAGTATTGCGACTTATTCTCAGAATTTTGTGGAAAATTATAACATTTCAAATGTTAAGTATAGTAAAATACATTACAAACCTTTGGGAAAATTAGTAGCACGACTTTGCAATAAATTTAATATTCCTATTGAGACATGTAAAAATCTGAGTAAGAATCGCACCACTAGTGGTTTGAAGTATTTAATTCATCAGAAATATATTGAGAATAACGTTAGCATGTCTGTGTGGGATGATTTAGTCAAAGATTCTCTCAATAATAGCATAGACTGCGCCCAAGAGTTTATAGATATTTTAGTTACATATGATATAAAAGAAGCTTTGAAGTGGGCAACACATTTCAAAATAGCAGATGAGAATTTACCCTTAAGTCTTAAAAATTTATCTTTAGTGGAAGTTCAAGAAGAAGAAAATTGGGATAACAGTGATAATGATGTTAGCCACTACTACCAGTTGCCTCCAGAAAATAAAGTAATGCTTATAGACAAAGGAGATGACTTCGACAATCTGATATCTGTATTGGAAAACCATTATGTAATTGGTTTAGACTGTGAATGGAAACCTTCATTTGGAGCAGCACAATCTCAAGTAGCCATAATACAAATTGCAACATATCAAAATATTTACCTTATTGACACATTAATGTTAAATGATAAACAGTACAGTCATTTATGGTATAAATTTAATAAAACTATATTAGAGAATGCTGAAATTATAAAAATAGGATTTGGACTAGAACAAGATCTGAAAGAAATAAAAACTTCAATCATAGGTTTAAGTAATCTTAGAGTTAAAGGTGAAGGGTTATTAGATTTAGCTTTATTATGGAAAAGTCTAGTTAGTTACGGTTTATCTCTAGCAACCAGTAGTGACACTGAAGGTATGGGCCTATCATCTTTAGTGCAATCATGTTTCGGTCTGCCATTAGAAAAATCAGAACAATGCTCTAACTGGGAGTTAAGACCATTAAGAACCACTCAAATAAATTATGCAGCTCTGGATGCCTACGTCCTCATAGCTATTTATAAATATCTACATGATGTTAGTATTGAACAAAGAATAAATTTTGACGATGTATGCAATGATGTTATGTTAGATAAGAAACCTAAAAGTACAAAAAAGTTAAAAGTATCTGATAGACTACTTGCCTGTAAGTTTAATTTTGAATCCAAAAATGCTCGACATGTAAAGATATTAATAGAATCAGAATTATTACCACTAATGCCATATCTTAGATATTTGGGCATAAATACTACAATAATTGCTCAAGGTATGTTATGGCATGATGCTGTTTGTTTGGCACAAACTGAGGACCGTTTAATATTAACATCTAGAATGAAATTTTCTCCAACTTTGAAATATCCACAAACAGGTATATTTGACATTGGAAAAGTTGTTGTTGGTAATATAAGTATGATTTCAGAGCAAATTAAAAGTATATTATCAAATTTTAATATTACAGTTCAAAAAAGTGACCTTTTAAGCAGATGTATTAAATGTAATGGGATAGAATTAAGGGAAATGCATACAAATGAAATAAATGACCTCTGTAATACTATTACAAATTCTAATACATATATTTGTGACAATAGATATAATAGTGACAATGATGACTGTGATCCATATGATAACTTCTTAAGTGATTCGGATGATGATTCATGTCTATATAGAGTCTCAAATATGCCAAGAGTCAAATGTTTAACTAGCAAAGGAGTCGACATTGAAACACAAGATATTCAAAAACTCTCCCAAACGCAAAAATCGGCAACTCTATGTGAAGATTGTGGGAAATTATATTGGGATGAAGATCAATGCTTTAAATCAGCATCTGAAATTTGTTCTTTATTACCAAACCTTGGTAACTAGATATAGTTATTGATGTACAAAATAAAATAACAGTTAAATTATGTTTTTTTTATTTTAAATCATATAAACATCACCATTAAATTAAATATGTATTAATATATTACTTATATCCACCATTCGTAATTTTATTTTTCATGATAATTTGAGATTTATGCTTAGATTACAAAGAGTATAGATACACAAACGGTGTCATAAAAGTGGCACTTTAAGAGATTGGAAACAGAACTTTATACATTAAAGTAAAGGTTGGATTAACATGTATTTATATACCCCAGTAAAGTGTCATTGTTATGAGTAAGTATTCTTTCTAGTTAAGTGTGTATCTATAGTTTTTATAATTTAAGGATTTGTACTAAAAATATATTTCAATTAATATATTTTTGGTTTTAATAAGTTTAATGTCTTCTACAAACAAATCATTATTTCCTTTTAAACCTAGCTTGGTTAGTTGCAGTGCAGGAAAATCCTTTAAAGAAGTCAGTTTGTTATTTGACAAATCCAATTCCTGAAAAGTAAAACTTACATTTAGTACAATAATATTTTTTTTACTTTCAACTAGGTATATTCCAAACATTGATTTCTGGCTTTCTATCCGCTATTATTGTCTCAGCCTAGGATTTAAAGTGTTTTTCAGGAACATTGTCATAATACAGATGCAAATTATTACCAGTATCTTCAGTTACGAAAACCTGGCTCTTCTAATCAAAAAATTGGACACACACCTTGTAAGAAATAATCTCATATTATCACAATTGACATTCATAACAGCCGAAGCCCTCGGGGGTTCATAGGGTTGTATCTTCGGCTGTTGCTTAGATGAGTTAGAACACAGATATGCTGTCGGGTTTTTTTGATCAGTTAATTAATATAAACTTTACACGCCTTTTAAGTTTGCTTTAATTCATAGATATAGTCCTGTATGACAAGGCTAATTATGAAACAAGCCAAAGGCTAATTTAAAATCTTTGACTGAATTTTGTAAATGTCTTAAATATTTGTAATACTTCACTTTCACTTCACTTTTGCAAATAATTTGTGAGTAAAGGTTTGGGATTTCTATATTATACTATAATCATTAACTAGAGCAAGACATGTCTGTGCAGCATTTGCCTTACCTTGCAATGTTGAAGTTTTATCAGAGAAGACAAAACCTTGGATGTTAAACTCTGGTCAGACAAATCTACCACATTACAGTAGCTGTAAAATTGCAAATGCGGCAACACTGTTATTTTTTCTTTGCATCTAATATCTAGATGAAGACTTTTGCTTGAGTAGTCAGTTGTTAACTGTTGTTCTATACTCCATTTAGACATTAAATCATAATAATATCCACTTCTCATTGGATCCAATTCTACTAATCTGTGCAGGTTTGTCACAATTTCTTGCTGATAATTTGTTGCATCAATGCAATGTAAAAAGAAAGTCAAAGTTAGCAGTGTCCCTGGAAATTGCAATGAAATAAAATAAAATGAATGATAACTAACATGCAATAACCATTCAACTTTCAATTTAAATACTATTTGGTAACTAACATAAATGTTATTTTATATATAAAATGGCATGGAGAAAAGGTGATAAAAAACACTCACATCTATTGTCTGGCTCCAGCTCAAGTAACTGGCGACAGGAATCCAATTGATCTACTAACTCTGCAAAGACACTTTTTGAATATTTGCTTTGGAAACTTATATCACTTTTTCCGACAAACATACAGTTACCATAGTTATTGCAAATTATATTATGCTTTTCTTCATTGTCCCCGTCAAACACCAACTGAAATATTGATATTACATTAAAGTTAGTAAAATTACTCAGGCATATTTTGAGTTTGGTCCAATTTTACAACACTCATGGTGGTTGACTAACACTCCTTTTGAGTTACTACTGTACTACATTATGGGACTGCCTCGAGGTATATGGTGAGCATGTTCAACCATAGAGTGAGGTCCCGCGTTCGAATCCCGGGTCGGGCCAGTGTTATTGAGATTTTTCAAGTTCTAATGACAGTCCGGAGTCAAGAAGTTGCCCATGCCTCGGAGAGCACTCTCCTCGAGATTTCCTTCCGGTTTGTCGGACTGCCGTCCTATTGGAATATTAGAATGAGGGAATAGGCAGTGCACTTGTGTCTGCGCGCACACTTGTGCACTATAATATGCCCTGCGCAGATGGCTCGTCTATATTAGGCGGCCGCCGTAGCCGAAATCGGCTAGGACGACGTTATTAATTTTTATTACATTATTCATGTAAGCGTATTCTTCCCTCATTTTAAATAAGTTTTTGTTTTGACTTTATTAACATATCCTATCTACTAGGGAGTCTCAGACCACAGGTATTCCTGTAAATCCTGAATGGATGAAGTGTAAAAGAAAGAATTGATCCACGTGATACATTGCAGAGGATTCTTGCCATGACGTGCAGAAAACTGAATGGGATGGAGTTCACTTGATCATTAATTACTCATCTCTATCTTTCTACCTTTATATCCAATCCGTCAGTAACATCTTGCTCGTGCTTAAGGGTCCACAGATCATCATAATCACAGCCGTTGACTGAATCCCATTCTCCAATCAAAATTTTATTGTCAAAAGTTATTTTGGTATTTGCAATCACAGATTCGCGAGATATATTTTTATTCCAAGCAACAGTCGTTTTATGCGGTGTCACTGTACAGACAACTGGATAGATGGTTGTTTTAACAGCACCTTTAAACAAGCATTATTATTTTTATAATATTTTACTATAATTATGTCATCTTTAATATTTTTTGGATTATAGAACATTTGTTTTGGTATTTTAGAGACATTGCAGCAGTTCAGTCTGGGATTAGAAACTCCGTTTTCGTTCCAAAGTGGCGGAACTACTTAGTCTCTTATAATATGTAGTAAAGTAGGAGAGAGTATTTAAAAGTGGTATGAACTGAACAAGCTCATTGCGGTAGAGCTTTAGTAGTTTGTTACAGTTTACATGTAACTTTCATAGTAATTTGTAGTCATTTCGTAGTCCTGATGACGAATGATCAATGGTCCACTGTATATACATATCATATAGATAGTAATGGAGATCTAACGAAAAACAGCTCACCATAAAGAGCCATAGGCCAGGTTTTGGAAGACAATATGTCGGTTTTTACTTTGGTTCGGACATTTAACTAGAGTAGGATGCATGGCATGGTACCAGGAGATTGGTCATCTTAGCATGCTTTAATAGAGGCCCGTGTACAGCAGCGGACTTATTAAAGCTGATGATGAAGCTCAAGATGATCATGAAACATATATATAAGTCGGTAATGGCGGTACCGTGGTGGTTTCAGAAAGCCAGTGCCATCTAGCGGCGCTCGATGGAGTTAGTGTCGGAATGCACCGGACCGATGTGACGTAACCAATAGGTGGGGCGCACGAGTAGCGCGAGCCGCGATTCTCACCTCACTTTACTATTGGCGGTCGGCCGGTGCGGACTACACCAAAACCATCACGCGTTCCTTGTGCTACGAGTACCTGCTTGCCTACGTTGGACATTTGTGTTTAACATTACCCTTGAGGCCCACAAAGGATTGTGTGACAAGAAATAAAAAGTACATAAAGTGTATTCGTGGTTATTCTCTGCTCGATTACCCATACACGCCCACATGAGATATCTGATGATAGACTGAAATTATGCCCTCTACCGCGACAAATAAATAATTATATACTCACCTAATAACCATCTTTGATAGAACCATGCACTGGTGTCATCAGGGTCGGTGAAGGCGGCACTTTGTACCATCTTGAGTTCATGTTTGTGGTGGCTGTCTTGTATAGGTCTACCTCCTGAAAAGTTTTAGATGATTTGTGGTACATTTTAGGGCTTTTCAAGTTTTTTATTTTATCTCATATAAATTTTTCCTGCTGCGTCAGAAGGAGGGTAATGTTTAATTTATAAATATTTTGTACTTTTTTTGCATATTCATATCTCATAGTAGAAGTGGGACAGTGGTGACACACTGGCATTGATGGATAAGCCACTGTTGTCCACTTGTGATACCGGTGATAAGTATTGCCTACATTCCTACATCCTTGTTTGCCCTGTCATATTGGTCTCGAACTGTTCTCTCTGTATTAGCCATAACCATTCTTACAAATTGTTATCTTCATAATATAAAAAATTGTGCATGTTATACACAATTTTCTTACACCCAAACTTATTACTTACATTTTGTTAATAAATGAAACTTTAGATAGATTTTAAAAAACATACTCCTTTTGATATGAATTGATATATGAATAAAATATACAAAAAAAATAATATTTTTTAAAACCACACTGAAACAAATAAGAATGTAATATATCATAAATCTGAATCATACATTGCATTGTAGTGAAAACTGAAACTACATACATTAAAAGTACAAGTTGGTAGCGGACGACATGAGGCAGCAGCGGACGACGTGTCGCAGCGACTCTACTGGTTTCTATGTATTTCTATGAAATTATCTCTGTAGTTAGCGTCACGAAGCTAGCGACGCGTCGTCGAGCGGCAGACGCCAGTGTCGCCCGACCGCGGATCAGTAGTGCCACAAAAGACTACTATTGTATAACCTGAGAAGTGCCACTGTCGCCGGAGCAACGACACGTCCAGTGCGTGTCTTTTCAAAATGAATTTTTCCGATTCTCAAGAAGATAAGCTTATAAACCAGGTGGCCCATTATCCCGCACTGTACGATGCATCTCACAAAAACTATTTCAACACGGTCATAAAAGATAATATTTGGAAAAAATTGGAAATGTTTTAAATAAACGCTACCAACTTGTACCTTAATGGCAACATATTTTGTGTGACACAGTAAATACCTTCGATATCAGGATGCAATTTTAGAAGCATTTTACTTCTGTAATGCCATGCTGAGTAGTTAGAAAAATTATCATACAATTTCTCTGTAGTGAATTTGAATTCTTGTTGAAGAGAAGGTTTACATTTACTAACTACAAAACGACGATAGTCCCATGTATGAACTGAAACAAGGGAGCATTGAAATAATTATTTTACGGTACCTATGTCTATTATTTGGCTGTTAAAGAATGATGGCATTAACAAAAAAGCTGACACATATACGATAGCTGGTCATAAAAATCAACAACACAAAAGGTAATGGAGGAATATGTAGGTCACATAAAAATACCTTAAATTACAAGTCATCAATACTTACAATTTCGTTCATCGAGTTTAAGATATTGTTCACATAACATGAGCTCTTTCTTCCAATTCGGGTCTGGCCTAGTTGTAAGTACCCATTCACGATGATGCCAAGCACAATATGACTTTGGATTAACTTTTAAACAATATTCTGTCAAACTTAATTCAGCATCATACAATTTTGTTATTTGCTCATCATCAATTTCTTCGCCATTTTTACTGTAAACATATCATGTTTTACCCAAAGTAAAATAATATTTTTTTAAACCACTATAAGAATATCATTTTCTGTGGAAATTATACTCTTAAATCTATACAGTCATAGATATTGATATATGAGTGGCAAGCAGCATTGCAGCCAAATTCGACCGACACAACTGGGGAGGCTCTAGCTTATATGGTACAGCTGCAAATTAGTAGCTATGCTATTAAAATAAAGAGTTCTACACTTATGGAGACTAAGGTGGTTCACAGGAACAGACCTTAAAACTGACCTTATAATATATAATATTATAAGTATTAATAATTTGTAATTTGCACAAATGATTACCTGAAATGAATCAATATTTCACGTCTTATGTTCCACAGTGTATAAATGTCTGGATTGGATAATAAAACTTTCTCTATTAACTGAAGCTGATCTTGATCATTTTCACCTTGCTGTCTCTGAAAGGGTATAAAGTATATATGATATTATATATGTAATATGACATAATAGTCTGGTTTAGTAAAAGGGTCTCACCGGACACAGATTTACGGTCCTATGATTTAAGTATTATCATCACATAATATATTGCTCTTGGCTCTATATAGGGCCCTCACCGAAGATGCTGCCACCTTGTTGTGGTAGGGGCTTGCGTGCCTGTGATCCCCAAGGCCGGGCCCATACCAGTCAGGCTTGGGGTTAGAGATCAGACTAAGAGCAGCTCAGTTGGAGGGTCCTCCACCTGCTCCTCTGAATCATCAGATGGCAGTGTGCACGCCACCATGTTAAAAATTGCAGACAATTCGAACATGGTGGCGTGTTCCCTTGGAGTACTGGGACCTGGGTTCAGGATGGGTACCTGACCTCATCGCAAGATTCCGACATTGGAGTAGGGACTGCTCAAAGGCAGCCAGGCAGTCCCCAAGGAGAAGTCTGGCTTTTTCACCTGGAAGGGTCCTGTTGCTTGTAGATCCGGGACCCTCCAATAAGAGAGGCTGAAGGTACAGGGGTTTAGTTGTTAGGGGAAACCCAGTTGCCGAGTCCGACACTGTACCCGGTTGGGTCACCGGGGCTTCTGGGTGGCATACATAAAGGTATTCCCCTGTTACCAAAAAAAAATCCAATATAGAGTCAGTGTCTACATTGTCATGTCGGAGGTTCTTACAGGCAGGCATTTACAGATGGGTCCATAATTATTAAGAATGTTAAATATTAAAATGCGCAAACAAATACTTTTGAACAATTTTTTTTTAAAATATGATCTCAATAAATTTACACTATATTGACAGCAGTTTGCCTTACAATTATGATAGTAGTGATAGATACTAGTATGATATGAAAGCAAGTACTTTGGGTTCCAATAAAAAATAGCCTAATCATATGAAGGCGGGAGTGAGGCGAATATTTTAACTTGTTAATTGAACCTGATAATCTAAATTGAGGAACAAGTCTGCAATGAAAAGCCAGATGGAATCATATTAAGAATGCATGATATGCATGATAAAATTGAACTTATGAACGTAATATTAAATAGATTATGGCAGTATTTTTTTTAATATGCATTGTATTTTCAGTTTGCAACAATGTATAGTTTCTTTATACATATAGGCATTTTAAGAGGTTGACATTTTCCGAAATGAAAAATGTGTAGAAATTAAGGCAAAAAAAAATGTGGAGATATCAGAATATAACATTTTGAATATTTTGATTTGATTTAATACACAGGTTGTTTGAAAGGTAAGTGGCCAAAGGAAAATGTTGGATACATGATGGTGTTGGCTACTTGTTTCATCCAATTAAATAACATTTTGCCCTAAATATAACAAGTAATCCTCTTTTCGCTTTTTTCTACAAAATCCCTGTTTTTGTTGATAAAATCTTTAATATTTTTTTATTCATGTTTAAAATGTCAAAAAAAAATGATTGAACTTGTTAGTCTTGCCTTGACTTATTCATATTTAATCATTATTTATATACAAACAATTCAATATTAAATTATCAGAATTATATTTTAAATAATCAGGAGACTTCGCAAAAAAAACCCGTTTGTCATAAGGGATGCATTAAAAGGGCAATAAATAAACTATGCAATTGAGGAGTTAAACGTCTTTTGATGAGATAAAAAAAAATTAAGTACAAGTTACGTTTTTTCTTTTCGATTTCTGGAAGTTTAACACATCAATGTTGTTTATTTTTAAATTGTTTGTATAAAATTGTGATTATACATGAACAAGACAAGACTAGACTAACAAGGAAAATCATGTTTTTGACATTGTAATAATTAATAGAAAATATTAAAGATTTTATCAAATCAAATTGGGTTTTCTAGAAAAAAGCGAAAATAGCATTACTCATTACATTTGGGGCAATTTTAATTAGGCGCAACAAGTCGTCAATACCGTCACTTATCCAACATTTTCCTTTAAACAACTGTATAACACAACACACTTACTTTCAACAAAATCTTCTGCATAGCATGTTTAAACAACTTTAATTTTTCCTGTCTTTCTTTTGCTTTTCTAGCTATTTCTTCTTCAGAAGTCCTTACTTTTATTCTACCATGCTGTAAAATAATGGAAATAAGTAATTAAAAAAAGGAACTAATATCATATTATAGTAGAAATTACTGATGAAAACACATTGAAATGATTCACTTTAAGCTTGAGACTAAATTGTTAATTACCATTTTTATTTGATTTCTTTACTTCAAACTAGCTAAAGTAAAAATTGCAAATGGTTACGTTTAATTTATGTACTATATATTTTATTGTAGTGAGGTAGTAGATGTTAAATTACTGAATATCGTTATCAATTTCAATTAACATTTTTAACAAAGACTGCAGCTCACAACATGCACATTGCACAAGTCAAAATCAGCTGCTGAGAAACCACAGAACAAATATACTCTACATGAGAAACTGTCAAATGTCAAGGGGCGATATACCAAGAGATAATTTTAAAATAATCGTTTCTGTTTTTCGTAAAATCGATTCTTCATGAATTCATGAACTACCATGCCTGTCTATCGCTAATTAAATACCGAGATGTGCTCTCGGCTAAAGTGGAATATGACAACGATTCATTATTTTTGAAGTAAAATTTTTGCGATTGCGAACTTTTGGGATGCGCGCTTGACTTGGGGAGTAAGCTGGAAAGAACATTATAAAAAGGTGTTGATCGGGCAATGTTGGAAACAGAACTGAACGCAAGTTGTCATTCAAATTCAAAATTTTAATTCAATCTAAGTGACTTTTTTGTATTAAAAAAAATAAATATTTTAATATGACAAAATCATTGTAACTATGGTAGGTAATGAATTTGTGCATTCAATCAAGTATTAAGATTTACTTCAGTTGTGTGGTCTAAAGCAAACACATTTTTGTGTGCAGCCACGGTTGATCAGTTTAGAACAAATATAAAACAGCACATAGAGCGTGAAAACTCTGTTTTAAAGACTTCCATGGACGTGTTTATAATTTTGAATCTTTAGAAGAAGAAGAAGAATATAAAATCTAAAAAAAAATGTTTTTGCCCCGACCACATAACCAATGAATTAATCATTTCTTTATGCTTGTATACATACAGTAGGTACCAACTCACTAGCAATTAGCGATCCTATTTAATCAAACATTTGACTCTAGCCAGTTTTTAAAAGAAATGACAAAGTCTGACATCATTTTAATACTTAAGAAGGGAGATCCCGAAAAAAAACTATTTATCGGCTTATTAGCACTTATTAGCAACAACCACGTCTCAACAAACTATTTGAGTCATTTTTAGAACGGCGTATCACAAACATCTAACATCACAGAAACATTCCAACCATTGGAACAGGCGAGACTCAGGAAATGCTTGTCTACAATGGATGGTCCAACGTAGAAAAACGTTTTAAAGTAAAGAGTAGAAAAGTACGAATAACAAACTCATTCTCTATACTTCGACTCCATTGTATAAGCAAATCAATAATTACAAGAGATTTAAATGGATGTGTACTGGTCATTTTGCACGCCGAAATAAACAACAAATGGGCTAAAGTTGTTATTTTATGGCATGGTCGCCAAGATAGATCAGAAGAGATCACCTTCTGAAAAGAGGAGAAGACGAAAGCTTTTTTGTTTAATAATTAGTGGGGTAGTAGTCATTCTTATTAATAACGTCAATCTCTTCCTATTTTGGATGCGGAAGAATCGATAAAAAAAAATCGACTATTTTCTCTCAGTGTCTCATCCCTACAATTTTTTATATAAAATCATAGAGGAGAATATTTAATAAATAATATTAGAACACCAAATCATATGTTGGCGGACAGAAGTCAAATTTTACTGCTTTTTTCTGGTTTAATTATAATAATCAAGTTGATATTTTTGGACAAACAATGAAGAACAGTTAAATAATACTTCATTGAGCCAGAAAAATATAATTAAAAAGTTTGTGCTTTAGACCACACAACTGAAGTAAAACTGAATTATTGATTTAATACACAAATTCATTAAAACCCTGTTACATTAGAATAACTATAACGAGTTTTATCGTAGTTTATTTAATTATTATTCATCATAATCTGTCATCTGTGGTCACCTCAGTCCACCCGTGACCACAGTAGTTATAAAGCTTCTGAAACGTTGGGCTTGTAAAATGGTTAAATAAGCCGCGATAAATTCTTTTCTCTGTCTACGTTAAAGTACCTACTTTACAATGACATTACATATTGTCATGATTTTATTTTTATATACAAAAAAGTTTCAAATAAATCGAATTTGAATTTTGAATTTGAATGACAACTTCCAGTTCTCGGCAGCTTGCTCACCATGTCAAGCGCGCGTATAGAAGTTTTCAAAAATTTACTTCGCCGTCTGTTAACGATAACCAGGATCGTGATATTATGTTACCGAATTTCGATTCTGTTGTCTATACTCTCTGCTTGCCCTGTTAGGGAACTGGCGTTGTTGTTGTTGTCGATACTACCAAGGATACTACGATAAACGAAAGATACAAATATACATCTGTACTTAGCAGTTAGCACCCAGTGGATGCTAACTGCTAAGTACAGATGTAGTGTGACAGTGCCACCCACCTTAGCACTAAGCTGTTAGCTACTTTACTACTAGCCTCACTAAATGATGAACTCAAAACGCCTATTTTATTAAATTATTGACTACTACTATTACAATTTATAATAAATATTTTATTTATTATTTTAAGTAAAGATCTGTATTTGTTAAAATTAAGTTTACGAGTCACTGTCTACACAAAAAGAAAAGGCCAATTATTATCGCGTTGTTGACTGTTGTTGGGCATTGCAATTAAGATAAAATGTGACCATATTATGAAAATGAAATGAAAAAGTGGATATTAGTTATCTAAGATGGATTCATCTCATTTCCCAGGTTTGACATTTCTCTTACACTTGACAAATGACAGATGTAATTTTTTTATTGTGAATTGTGATATCTACTGCTCGGATTACTGATTTGTGCTTTTAACCTTAATCTGAGTTGTTTAATTAATACACAAAGGTTTTTTACATATTACTTTTGATAGATGTTATAAACTGTGTAACCATGAATAATGCAGCACAGTTTTCATTGCGTTGGAATAATTACATTTCGCATGTTACCGAAGCTTTTGATTTGTTGAGGTTTGATAATGATTTAGTGGATGTAACACTATGTTGTGATGGTGGTAAAATTAAGGCACATAAAATGTTACTCTCAGCTTGTAGCAGTTATTTCAAGCAGATATTTAAAGAAAATCCATGCCAACATCCCGTGATCATTTTAAGAAATTGTAAATTTGAAGACCTCAATGCCATTATCAATTTTATGTATCATGGTGAAGTGAATATATTTCAAGAACAATTGGAATCTTTTTTACTTACTGCGGAGTTTTTGGAAGTGAAAGGTTTGACTGATAATTTGGAGGATGAATCATCGAAACATAAGATTAAAGTTATTGAAAACAACTCTCTAGATTTAAGTTCAAAGCCAAGCAAAAGTATTGATTACATGCCCATGTCTTCTGATGAACCTATTAATCTGGCACTCTTACAAAGCAGCAGAAATGAAAACATGTCACAAGATGAACAAACGAGCAGTCAGGACCGTGATGCTTCTGTTTTAGATATCCAACCAGATACTGAAATTGAATCTGATAACAAGCCCAAAGGACCCACAACCACTGATGAAATGCAAGTTGAAATCCAATCTACATCTGTTGAAGACTTGTCTGATAAAAATACTTCAGGTACAAATTAGTTCTTACTTGATAGACAGATAATTATAATTTTTTATTAAATGCTATGCTCTAACTCCACCAAGAATTAATTTACAAATTAAAAGTAGGTATTCTAAATAAAGGCTGCAAAAAGATTTTATATAGATTTACTTTTGACCAAAGGTTTGACCTGTATTTTTCATACCTTATTTAAGTGATGTTATCATCATTTTTAGAATTCTATTTGTAGGATCTAATAATTTAAAAAAAATCTTTATTGTCTGTCTTCAATAAAAAACTTGCTATTATTGAGAACCATAAAATATTGTACAAAGTAGGGAATATAGTACATGTTGTTACTGTATCAGTAATTACAAAAAATTAACTTAGTTCCCTTGGAAAATAGAAAATCATCACATGGCAAAGGAACATTTTTTCGGGATAAAAACTATCCTATGTGTTAATCCAAGTTACCCTCTATAAATGTGCCAAATTTCATGAAAATCGGTTTAGCAGTCTTTGCGTGAAGGAGCAACAAATGAACATACAAACTTTTGCATTTATAATATTAATAGGATTTTATATGAAATGAGTACAACATACACTTAGTCAACCTGTAATTGATATTATATTGTTTTATACTTTTTGAATTAACTATTTTTGGTTGAAACATTCAGTTAAACATATGTAACAACATACTGCAACATACAACATGAAACAAACAGTAAAATACATAACAGACTGTAAAAAACCCATTAAAATAGTTTTATTATTCTCTTAAACTTAAAAAATATCAAATATGCTAATGATAAGATTTAAAAATTAGGTCAAAAATTTAAGGCTTCAAAGTAATATACTTACATCTTATATGTATGTATGTTATGTTTTTTTACTGTATTTACAGAATTTCCTTCAGAAAATCTTTCAATATTACTGATATAACAAAATATTGACCTTAGCAATAAACATTTGACTAACTTAACTTTGTAAATTTTTCGTTTTTACAGTAACTACCATACCAAATCTTCCTTAGATTAGTCACTAAGCATAAAATCTCACTAAAACTCTGATAACTACTGTGATGTGTGATGTGTGATGTGATGTGATGATATGTTTTCAAGAACCGTTTTATTTAGGACGTGCACACCTACACCTATTGAAACGTCATCTACAGTCCACTGTGCCACGTACGGTCAAAGGTGTGCCGTACATATTTTTTGTTGTATTTTTACACAATGGGACGAAACAAGCTGGATAGCTTTTGAGATTCGACATTTCTAGTAAATTAACCAATAGAATAACAATAATAACTAGATTTGATCAATTAAAAATGTAAACAATGTATCAGTTGTATGTAATAATGAATAGAAATTGACATTGTGACGTCACATACGCTCGAGTATCGTTCGAGAATTGTCGGCGTGTTTTCGGTACTAGTTCACCTTTAATTAAAAAAAAAGATTATTCTGCTTTGCGATTAATAAATTATCGTAGGTACCTAAAAAACCCGTAACATAAAAGCATAAAATACATGGTATGGTAAATATCATGTCGATAATGTTATTTGAAAATTATTAATATTTTAATTGCCGAACTGTAGTAATAAACTCCCTGAAAAGTCAGAGGAAATATTTATATTTAAATTAAAGTTTTTTTATAGCATAATTCGTATTGAAATCAGCATTGTCAAACAAATTGAGAAAATGGGTTATTAGGGATATTCGACGGAGCACGCACCTCTAGGTATAGTGTTTAAATGAGTTTTTTCAAAATGTCTCTTGAAATGTACTTTATGGCGCTCGTACGCCAAAATGGAACCACATTAAAGTAGGTATAGATAAAAGTATCGATACCGCTCGATAGGCATATATCGATAGAGTATCGATGGTCTGTCGATAGGGTGGCAATAGTGAAAATATCGATAGGACTATCGATAGCACAGCGACTATCAAAGTTAAATACTGTCGATAGCATCGATACTATTATAGGTCATCAATAGTGTTGCCATATTTTGTATCAAAAATGTCGATAACTATTGCGTACACACCACTACTGTACAACAAAATTAATTTATCTTAGCGATATATCATACAATAAAATATGTCTTGTCGAAATTAACAAGAAGCGTAACACATACATCTGTAAATATAATAGCTGGTGGTACTCCGTTCGCGTAGCGTAGTAATATTATAATCAAAGTGATTTGTTATTGTTTGCTTGCAGTGTGCCCAAATTTCGATTTCCCGTAGGTATAAGCGATTTTACCGCAGTAAAAAGTGTTTTTGATGTTGACTATTTTAATATCGCCTCCAATTAGGTTTTCGTTTCGAAATATATACAATGTTCACGAATTTTATTTATTATTACTATATAATTTTACTCTGTTATGTAATGAATTTGTTTTTATTGCATAATCTACTATTGGGTATATCACCATCTATACTAATTCAATAGTTTAAGTGGTCTATTAACGATTGTGAAAACATCCTTCTTTCTCTTTAAATGCTGGAAAATATAAATAGCTGGTGCCTGTTTACCTTTGCTACTTCGTTCGCATAGCGTAGTTTCTTGCAAATGGGGATAGCCAAAAAATTAGTTAATTAACAATTGCAGAACTTTTAGAAAAATGACGATCAAAGTTTAATTTCAACGGGACCTTATTGCTTAAAGTGTTAACAAGACAGCATATTTTTTTCAGATTTTTAAATTTATATATGATGCATAAAAAAGAATATTTATTGCGGTGTACTGTCTTTAGCGGCGATGCAATACGCTCCGGGATAAATAATATAATTATTTAGTGTATATATTGTGATAGTTTCGTAATAATTTAGTGATCAATCGCCACGTAACAGTGTAAGCTACGATTACTGTAATTTTTTATCACTTTTATTCGTAATTATCAAGATATCAATTGGTAAGTGTTAACTTTTGTTTTTACATTTCTAACGTAGGTAGTAGAAAAGATGTTTAACTCGGACGCTCGGCGCTCGCTTTGTTATCCTCCGTCCGCGCGTATTTGAAATATTGCAATTAATATTTATTGTGTCTCTATATGTATAACAGTATATTAACATAAATATATTTTGTTAGATATATTATAGCATTAAGCCACAATGACCAGTCGTAATATTGTGCCCCCAGATAAAGCAAGTAATCCCTTCGTAAAAAGCCAAAAAATAACGCGATCCCCTCCGATTTCAGCGACTAAACGCAATATATCGGAACTGTCGCCTTCTTCACTGTCCCCTGAAGGTAAACGTGATAATATAAACGAAGGAACTTTCGAGCGTTCAAACAATTTTGTCATAAATATTACTGGCAGCAAAAAAATATAACTCAATCATAATAATACCCCTGATAACAGCAAAGTTTCCATACCAATTCATTTATTTATATTTCCGTGGTGAATAGTAGCCGGGCTTCCCCTGGCTGCTCTCTCTACTTCTGGGCTTATTTAAGTCACTGCAATCTTGTACTATCTCCCGCTTTGATTAGGAAGGGAAATTGGAATTACTTCCTACTCCTACTTTATTCTGATTCAATTCGTTGCGGCCTGCGGGTCCCAAGACAGATTTAGCTTTTCCCTCGGGCTCCCCGCGATCATATCAAAGGGTCAAGTGTGGTTGCCGCTGTCGATCCTGGCGACACAGGAGTAGCAGCGGTGGGAACGAGTGGTGGGCCAAATTCCGATTAACCAGATACCTATTATAAAAAAAATCAAGTCCGACAAGAACTAATCATTCAATTTTATACATTTTAATAAATTGGTTTTCTATGTCTGAAATCAATGTTTGGTTATAAAATAGTATAATAGTAACTAGCTTCCGCCCGCGGCTTCGCTCGCGTGGATTTCGGACTTCAAAAATGATCCAAAATTTTAACTTTCGCATTTATAATATTAGTAGGATAATAGTTTATAATTATAGAAACTAGTAGGTATTGATTTATAGATTAGTGAATTATTATCAGCGGAAAACATCTCTTGTCTCGCTCGCTTTATCAGTGACATGCGTATTGTAAACAAATATGGGGAATTCTTATTAGATAACGCAGATTACATTAATACGTTGATAATAATTAATAACGGTTAATATTTTGATGCGTAGCCATACCCGTCGCAAGTTCTGAGCGAGATCATAAAATTACTGATGTGTAGTATGATTCTTCTTCGTGCCTCAAAAGAAAAGGGCCCTTATATGATTACTAAGTTGTCCGTCTGTCAGTACCTCTTTTATCAGGAGCTGGCCGTACCCTGCGCGCGTTGCTACACCACCAACAAAATAAAGTTGAAGGAAATACGGATGTCTATGGGCGTCGGTAGTCATGGAATTGCCTCCGACTCTCGTTTGCCTCCCTATACCATAAGAAAAAAAAATCAAAATCGATAAGTATATTAATAAGCAAGCAAAAACTTTGGATCCATTTTTAGGAAAATTACGCGGACGGAGAAGTATGAAATTTTGCACACTTATAGTTTATGTGTAGGATAAGCGCAGAACACTAATATTTTTCAATAATATAATGCTTTTAAAGTACATTAAATAATAGTAGTTTATGCAACTGTCGTATAATGAAGGGTATTAAAACTCGAGTGTGAGTTTTTGAAACGAGCGAACGCGAGTTTCAAAATAGTAACACGAGTGTTTTAATACCCGTGTTATATGCAGTTGCATACACTGCTTTATCTTCACTAATGCAATTAATCAATTAATAAAACATTGCGAAACATTAAATTCAATCGTATAATGTATTGTCGTAGTGAACTTGTGGTCATTAAAATCTAACCAATGAGAGCGCAGCTGCAGCGCGCGCTGGGCCAATCAGGAGCGAGCGCGTGCTGTTATGGATTTTGACATAAGGCTCTCTCACCACTTCTTCTCTCCCTCTCGCTCTCACACAGTGTTATAATGCGATTTTACGATATCGATTTGGATATTATAACATCATGTCAATTGAGTTTTTTGTTGTCTGACAGTAGTTATTATAAGTCAAGTATTGGAAACGTAAGTAGAATGTTACAACATTAGTGTAGATAAATAAATAAATAAAACATAACACACACTACCATGCATTTGACATACACAAACACAATATTTGTTGTTATTCATTGCAAAGAAAGATCACTGTCAGAGAGTCGAAAATCAAAATAAAGATATTTGTAAATTATGCTTATTAAAGTAAATCATGATTTAGACCTACGCCGCATCAATGATGTAATCAAACAGATGTAGCAGTAATATTTAGTAGGTACGGTTGATGGTCAACAATGGGCGACCATTTATATTTTAATTTACATTAAATAAAGTATTATGGTCGAATTTGGACTGTTTTACGTTAAAATCTTGTACAACAGTAAGGCGAGAAGTTCTAGAACTTACTAAATACATATAACACTTCATGAAAGCCATTAATTTCGAGTAGTAATAAGAGTCATACGACATCTCAATTTTGTACAAACGATACATCATGAGAGCATTGAATAATGGGGTCTATAGCAGTGTACAATATATCTATAGCGTAGTCTTTTATATGTTTATGTAATGACTGCACATTATGAAATAAAATTTGTACTAGGTACATTGTTTTCGGCTGTTAGCAAAAAATAAAGAAAAGTGTTTGTATTCTTACAGCACTCGACTTTGGTATATCAGATAGAACAACAAATCTTCCTGAATTTATAATAAGAAATAATTTAGATCAATTTGTTGCTCTTGAACAAACTACATAGAGTATCGATCTTTTAAAATTTTTACAAATATGTACCACAACTTCTAAGGTTGCATATTGTGACTTGTGAATTGTCACGCGTTCTGCTGGCACCATTGAAAACTGAATACGGAGAACTACAACATTTGAAGATTTCCATCTTTTTACGCTATATGAGACTGTCTCTAATGGTGTCCAATTCATATTAATACCAAATTTTGCTTAGCAATAAAAAAAAATAAGATTTAAAACTAACCGCAGACATTTTTTTATGAAGAATAGGGGTGCAAACAAGCAGTTGGATGATCATGACTACCGATGCCCATAGATATCTACGTTGAGGTTCACAGATGCGTTTCCTTCTTTCCCTTTCACGAGCTACTGGATTGGACTCATACACCACACGAAACGCAGCTGTTAAATTAAATCATTATTGAGTGAGCGAGAGGTAACTCGATCTAGTATCGCGAAGATCGCAGATCGAAAAAGAGAAGAGAATGAAACTAAACATTATCTCACAAGCGTTACAGTGCTTATTGTTTCATCTGCTAAACGACATTTGTCTCTACATACTTAGCTCTAGTAGAAAACGCTCGTTTTTGCTACCACGTTTGTAGCAACAATCGTCATTATTAGCCGTTGTAAACAAATTAAATATATTACGTGCCTTCCTGTCCACCTCATTCGAAATAATTAATTTCCTTCCTTATAAAAATATTTAGATTGTTACGGCCAGTTCTTAATTGGAGTGTTACATTTTAAAGTCGGGTCGAGTTCATTTTGTCGGCTGGTGCGCAGTCCACAGTCGCTAACACATGAATTTCGCTTCTCTTCAATCCCGCTAATCCCGCGCGGGATCCTGTTCATTTTACGAGCGAGATTCATCCCGCACATGGCATGCGGGATCCCGGTATTCCATTCCCTACTGATATGTTACAGAAATACAGAACACATTATTTAAAAAAAATACAGAACATATTAGTCGTTTTCTAGACTCCTTAACCTTGTTCTGTTACATATTAGTCGTTTTCTAGACTCCTTAACTTTGTTCTGTTACATATTAGTCGTTTTATAGACTCCTTAACCTTGTTATGTTACATACTAGTCGTTTTCTTGACTCCTTAACCTTGTTCTCTAACATAATAGTCGTTTTCTTGACTCCTTAACACCCCTTTCTTGGCCCCCAGCGCCCACAAGGGGGCGTTATCGTCCACTTTGTGGAGTCGGTTTTTAAAGTGAAAAACAATGGGGGCGTTACAACATTACTGATTAATAAGTGGGCGTTAGATGAAATAAATTTGGGAACCTCTGCACTAGACCATGAGGCAGCCAGATTAATATACATTAGGTATACACACACATAATAAATAATGATATTAAATAAATAATAAATAATCATTTATTTCACAAAATCAAAATCATCTAAATTTTTAAATTACAATAATATTAAAACACAATACATAATTCTTTTATTTATTTATTACTATTACGACACATTGTTGTACGACTATTATCTATTGCCTGTGTGGCACATTGACAGAATGTTATGAGATGCAGGAAACGACCAAGAAGAAGAAGAAAAACAAATTTTACAAAGTGCAAAATACAAACGTCAAATACAAAACAACATTGAACAAAGTACATAATTTTATCAATAAAAAACAGAAATAAAAGAGAAAAATGAGTCCGGTAAATGTGTGCATAATGCTGGTTAGATTAAATATTATATAAATTACATAACCCGCCTTCTGCCACAGGGCGAAAACGCTAATATATGTACTTAATGTAAAACTATTATTTTAAAGTGCCATAACGTGACGTCGCATGTCCATTGTAGTGTATTTACACATACACATGCATACACATGCACACACATGCACATATGCACACAAGCACACCAGGTGTACGGGAAACGGCCGCGACTGTACGTGTGTTCTCAAGGGCACGGCTATCGGGTAATTTATGGGTTTGCTGTCAATCGATGCGTGTTTCATTTTTCAAATTGCATGTTCAATGGCATGTACCTTCAATTTACATGCGTACTATCGCAGCTCGGTTTTTACGAGTTCAGCAATGTTATGGTTATTGTTTCACACATAATGTTCACTGAGGCTGACCATTA
>LUGF01030444.1:357477-368319 GCA_001625245.1 Calycopis cecrops
CTTCACTGTGGTGCCGTCGCAGAGATCTGTGCGCAAGCCTCTCATCGATCCACAATCGTCCCTCGTCTCCAACATCATTGGCGGATTACCATTAATAGTGAAGCGAAGATAAGAACAGTTTATATGAAAGTTCAATTTAAAATTTGATTAAAACAAACCTTAATAATGCTTCTACGCATTGCGCAGTTGGATTACTAGTCACTGTATGAGTCTGTCTAAGCCCTCAGGCAATGTTAGGTATGTTAATTACTACGTAAACGGAAAGTCAGATTACAATGCGATCTTTTGTAACCTGAGCTTGTGTTTATTCAAAGTAGGTAGTTCGACAACTATTAGAAATCACGAACTAAGCAGCGTCAGTAACAAAAGTTGTTGCTTTTTAGGGTTCCGTATCTCAAAGAGAAAAAACGGAACCCTTATAGGATCGCTTTGTTGTCCGTCTGAATTTTTTGTCAAATACGGAGGTCAGTTACGTCTTGATGCCATGAAAAAATCACACTTCTAAGTTAACGCAATAAAAACTTATAGCCAATTATACACAAATTTTGTATGAAAACGTACTTTGTCGAAAACCAAAAAAATATCGGGTACTTCGCGTTGACCTGGAGTTGTGAAATTTGGCAAGAAGTAAGAACTTACAGCACATATATAAGAATAAACCTGAAAATTCGTAAATTATATGAATTTATATGTAGATCATTGGAAAAATCATTATCAACTTATAACTGTAATTTGTTGCCTACTAAATGTGTGTGAGCAACCACTTATATACGTTTGTCAACTTAAACGGCAGGCGTAAAGTTACAATAATTGAAAACCATGCATTACGTTTGGATTACGGAACCCTCGGTGTGCGAGTCGAACTCGCACACCGAGGGTTCCGTAATCCAAAACTTGGCCGGTTTTTTACTTATAAGATGTTTATAAGATGTTAAGTATAAGATGTTCAAAACTTGAATATGTTGATATCAATTTCAATTAATTTGTTTAGAATTTATTGTCAACACAACAAAAAATTTCTAAAATGTTTTTTATTTAAATTTAGTTATTTTAACACATAAATAATAAATATATAAATAAGTGTTGTTGAATGTTCTAATAGAAACATTATTTGTAATATTACGTTATTCTAGTTTGTATACTATGCCTTTACCAAATTTCATCCAACTTTGTTTAGTAGTAATTGCGGAAAAGACTGTAACGGCCCGGCCACAGCCACACCGGTGCGAATTGCGGCGCGGTGAGCGGATCGTCTGTCTCTCTCTCACTCGCGCGTCGAGTATCGAGTTAGAGAGAGACAGACGATCCGCTCACCGCGCCGCAATTCGCACCGCTGTGGCTGTGGCATGGCGCTAAAGCGTAAGTGCGTGCGTGAGTGCGTATGGGAGCGTCTGTGTATGTGTATGTATCTACGTATATTTTTTAATCGTAAATAACTTAGGAAAGACAAGGCCTACCTTCCAGATTAAATTACAGATTGTATAGTTGCTAAACCTAACTTTTACCTGTAGATAATTATTCTTAAAGGATATAATCTATTTAGACCCTTGCAGGTGGGAGGAGAAAGGAGGTCAGTACATCTGTATAGCCTCTACGCGGATGTCTATAATCATGAAAATGGCTCCGACTGCTCGTTTGCCTCCCTATATCACAAAAAAAGAACGATCTCGTTTAACGCTGTCGACATTTTTTTATTAGAAAAATTATTAGGAGTAATATTTTTACTTGGATGTAAATTTATGAGTGTCGTATAATTTGTATGTAAATTAATAACTATAATGTTGTTGATGTGGTGCAGTGTGTGTATTCATATTTCACAATAAAAGTATTTTATTTACTCTTTTATTGATTTTGTATGAACATCTAAGATCAACCGTGCATTTCACCCTAATAGTCTCGAATGATCTGGGTCGGTAGCTGCCCCTTAGAGCCTGTCCAGATTGAGCGAATTACGCGCGTATTAGGCCTGACTACAAACAATTTAACGAGGTGGTCGGGGTTCAAGGCCCTCACGAGTCGTGTTTCTTTTTTTATGTCTTTCTTTTTTTACATTATTATGTTGCACATTAAATATAATAAAAAAGTACTGAACTATATTTATTACTATTTACTAACTACGTGTGTGAAATTTTGAGGGACTTGAAACCCGACCACCTCGTTATATTGTTTGTAGTCAGGCCTAATACGCGCGTAATTCGCTCAATCTGGACGGGGTCTTAAAACTGCTATACTTTAAGCCGGTTGCTCACGTAGGAGAGAGGAGGATGTAAGGCAACGCATATGTATAGCCTCTGCTCTATGGGCGTCAGTAGTCGTGAAAATGGCTCTCACTGCTCGTTTGCCTCATTATTCTGTTAAAAAAAGGTTGATCCAGCTGTAATGCGACAATACCACACCTCTTATTGGAAAGTTGTCTTCACGTGTGGGGCACACGTTATACTAGAAAAATCTGTTATTATTTTTTACTAGTTACCTCGCTCCCTCCCTCCCTGGCCCCGTGTAGCAAATGGTTTACAACTATTCCTGCCATACACACAAAACGCCTGAAAGTAAACATACTATCATCAAGATATCTTTATCGGCATGATAATTGGCTCACAACTATTTTGAAGGCACCAATTTTTCTTTCTTTAGCCATTTTGATTTTTACGACTTTAACTGTCGTCGTCGTGTTGACTGGCTACCTGGAGGGTGGATACGGGAATTTGGGAATACTACATTGCGGTCGCATCAAGTTTGGGTTATTTTTTGCCTTAACCAGCAATCTGATTGTATTCAGTGAGGTGGTGAGGGGAACATCCATACTAATGTTATAAATGCAAAAGTGCCCGTACGAACTGGGTTATTGAAAAAAAAAATTACCGATTTTTTAATTATAATTTAAAACTTTATTATAAAAAATTGTGATACTTAATGAAAAAAATTAAAAAAAATAATATTTTTTATTAACAATAAATGATTAAAAGTTGATAAGATTTAAAAAATAATCACGAGATTCTAAACGTGCCATGATTGGTTGCTCGTTTGTGACGTCATAATGTTAAATGTTTTCAGAGTAGTATTGACTATCTGTAGCTTCTGTATGTATTTTACGTAAAAACTTTGGAAATAAAGTACTAAAAACATAATTGTTAAAAAAAATTATTCAATTATGTGTGACAAAGGATTTATAAAAGCAAATTCTGATAATATACCTAGTGTGGATATATTTATGATCACCGATTTCTTAAAAAAAGATACTCGGTATAGCCGCGGAGGAAACGCAAGAGGAGGGCCAAGGGGGCCCCTCAAATATCTACGCCGGTCACCGACACGGATAACCTTATGAAGCCCGACCCGCCGACCCCAGCGCCGCGGCCGGTCGCGCTCAATGTGCAGGCCGCCATTCCCGCTGCACAACCAGCCCGCGCCGCCAGCCGCCGCCAGCAGCGACAACCGCAGCAAGCGGCAGCCACCAAGACAGCGAAGCCGCCCCCACGTGCCCCCGACGCCGCGCCCCACGCCCTTCTCACGCAGGCCACGGATTGTGGTCCCAGGCCGGCCGCATCCTCAGCGATGTTATAGGTATCTGCTGTTAGCAGCGGTTGCCCGCTACTTACCGCGCTATCACGCGCACTTCCAAACATCCTCCTCTTCTTACAGGAGCTAATCACCTCCCCGCTGTTACTCGGCGCCTCCCATTGGGCTCCCTTTCAGCCCACAACGCCGGGATATCGCCCTTGTGACCACACTACTATAATAGTAGTGTCCGTATACATTGGCGATCCTGCCGTTTGTTCCTCTTCCCCCAGACGTGCGAGTTTATTTAATCAAACTCGCTCTGTCACCATCTTTCATATTACTGCTATGCAGCTACCCCCCTCTCTTTTTAAATGATACCATTCTTCCAGTCGCCCGGTCGTGAAGCAGTCTAACCCTAGCGTGAGAGCATATCGCACCTAGGTCGCTGGTCGCCATCTGCTAGGCCTTCACCGGGTCAACCGGTGATCTCACCCGGTAGGGGCTGACCGCCCAGGTGCGATCTCCGCAGGGCGACGACTTCCGACCAACCGACTATTTTCCCCGGGTCCCCGGAAGATCCCACTCGCGGGGAGCTTAAAGCTCCGATCGAGTTTCCCCAGGCCCCTTGCGGGGCCTGAGAGACAGCTACTACACTTATGTAAAAATAGGTAAATAAGGTAAAACTATGTAATGATAATTGTCTTATGTAATGTCATGTTGTACTTATGTTTTTATGTATAAATAAAGTTTGAGGGGTGGCGAAAGTTGGAAAGGGCAGAGAATAAATGGTAGGGATAGATAGAATTTTCGAATAAAAGACGGGCCCTAAGCCCATACTGGCACTTTCTACTCCTCCGGGCTACCTGAAGAAACTTAAGAAGCAAGAAGGAAAAAGTCAAGACTGCCCTGAAGTTCTCTCCCCCAGTTCCGCCCTCTATCGCCCCTCAGTGTTACTGTTTTCAAGAACCGTGTTTTATTTAGTACGTGCACACCTACACCTATTGAAACGTCATCTACAGTCCACTGTGCCATGTACGGCCAAAGGTGTGCCGTACATATTTTTTGTTGTATTTTTACACAATGGGATGAAACAAGCTCGATAGCTTTTGAGATTCGACATTTCTAGTAAATTAACCAATAGAATAACAATAATAACTAGATTTCATCAATTAAAAATGTAAACAATGTATCAGTTGTATGTAATAATGAATAGAAATTGACATTGTGACGTCACATACGCTCGAGTATCGTTCGAGAATTGTCGGCGTGTTTTCGTTACTGAATTAAAAAAAATATTTTTAATTCAAAATAACTTTTTAATTATAACGTATATAAAAAAAATAAAAATAGTTTTGTTACATAACTAATATATGATCTTTCCATTAACGGCGAAAAAAAAATAATTCAATAACCCAATTGCATGATTCTGATAGAACTCAGTTGAAACGGCCAACACTTTGGTGGGTGCTCGCTTCATCCGTGAGTCCCACACACTCGTCGGACCCCACCCAGGTCCTGCGGAACTTTGAAGCATTTCCCCGCGAAAATAAAAAAGCGTGTGCCAGCTGGTACGAGCCTGGAGTTTACCACCAAAAATAAAATATAGTCCGCTTCTAAATTCGAAAAATAAGAATGCCTGACTACTTCTTTCCATCTTGTATCGAAAGGCCTTATCCTCTTGTGCAATCGAATATTCGCGAAAATAACTGAGCATCACATAACGCCTGGTATCAATTAATAGTAATCATATTTTGAATGATATTGCTGTATATTTTGTAAGGTGAATATTACATAGACTTATACTTTTTATCCATAGACTTAATAAAAAGTATATTAAGTCTATGCTTTTTATTAAGTCTATGAATATTACACGGTAACTACTTTTTATTTAGTTTATGGGTAAAACTTTTATTTGGTCTGAACGTAACACTTAGAAAATATTTATTCATTCATAATTATTGTTATAAAATTTATTAAAATTTTATTATTCTTTTTATAAGTCATCATGGTGCACTTCTATTTATGGTCAATTGATTTATTTTAGAGTTCCGTAGCCGAATGGCAAAAAACGGAACTGCAGCCCCTCCACGTAGAGTATGGAACTCCCAACAACAGCACGGACAACACAACACAACACACAAGCACAACAAATCATGCCTTATTTCCAAGGTATTCCAAGGTATACACAGGATGATGCACCAACCCCGAGACCGCCACCCAGGGGCCAACCATTAAACGGCCGCAGAGGACAGGGAGGACGGCAACGACACACCGCATCTCCTCTTCCTCTGCGGCCCCACCGCCAACGCATCAGATGGTGCTTCCCTGTTCGGTCGCGGGAGACAGGGCGTACGGCAACGATACGCCGATACGCCTCTTCTCCCGCGATTCCTCCTCCAAGGACGCATCCAGAGCGAGCCCCTGGCCAACCCCACTCGGATCCCTCTTGGCTTCACCGTGGTGGTCCAAGCCACAGTTATTAAGCCCTCACCACGACAAGGTGGAAATCCGCCGACAACAAAATAACAACTGTTTATACAATAATGTAAAAAAAAAACATTGTATCTATGTAGTTTTATATAAGATTGTATTGTTCACTCACGTGGTCCTAAAAAATAACCCAATAATATCCATACCTATTTCTAGCTCAAGAACTAAGCAGCAATTGTTCATAAAGGGAAAATAAGTGGCGTCATAGACTCCACCTCAAGGATGTTTCCTCACAAAGTTATACTTTTTATTAATTAACAATTTTTAATATTTTATTAATTTCGATCCCGTGGTAAACAGAAAATCATCCCATGGCATCCCATAGGAACATTTTTTCGATGTGTTAATCCAAGTTACTCTCTGTTTGCCAAATGTCATGAAAATCGGTTCAGAGAGCAGTTTTTGCGTGAAGGAGTAACAAACAAACAAACTTACAAACTTTCGTATTTATAATATTAATAACTTATTAGTGTACATACCTGTTCATATTTTTTTTCTTCGTTGGGGCCTGATGAGTATAACGTAACCAAAAATAGACGATTAATTGTTTGTAAATGTTTACGTTGTTCAAATGCAAGATAACATTTTTAATCATTATATCTTTTTTAAATATCCACTCAATCAAGTATTAACGAATTATTTTTTCAATAAAACAATCTGATGTGATATCGCTGCATTTTTTCAAAATTTTATAAGCTATTTGGGAGAGATAAGATAAAGTTATATTGAAATTATTTTCCGTGTAAATGATGTAAGTAGATAATTATTGTACGAGTAGATTATAGCATTCATGTGCATGGCAATGACACAGTTGATTTAATCACCTTTTAGCTATCAAACCATAGTAGGTTCTAGTAATATATAGTTTTTAAATAAGTACTTACACCCACGTTTCGTGCGGTTTGTAAGTATATGTGATCCTTTGGGAAGATGCTAAGGGGGGATCAGGTCTGCATAACTGTGTGGATGTCAGTGGTCGGTAGTCGACATGTCTCTGTGATCACAAATTAAACTTATTTACCCGTCTTCTGTACGCACGTCTTCGATGGACAACATATTCTCAAAAAGAACGTGGAGAAGCAACCGAATTCGGCCGAAATGATGGAGAGGCCTCTAGCTGGCACGTTGTCGGCCCTGTGACGGGCGTGTAGGTGGCGCACATCAATATTAGTTACAACTTGAATTTTAGAGTTGAGGCATGATCTACAATTGCTATTATGCGTAAGGTTTTTGTGACGCAGGTAAATGCACCTTCCAACCAGCCCTGGGTGAGCCGGTAGGGTGTGTCGGACTCGGTACAAGAAACGTGCCACTACCGACTAAAAAAACCTGCGAAAGCCCTCGGCCGCTGTGGCGAGGGGTATCAAGGATCTATCAGCAACAGGATATCCCAGCTTTATGCTTAAGCTACTGGGGGCGCGATTTGTCTCGACTCAGGGCGTCAAACGGGTTCAGCGCTTACACCGATGGCTGACCAACCCCGTCAGTTGCTAGGCAACGCGACGCGTGCATGCGCTTCAACAAAAGATGACGTCGCATCGCATGATTTTGTTGTATGACCCCAAAACATTCCAGGAGCGTAAAAATAATTAATTTAATTTTTATTAAACAATTTAGCTGTGGGATTGGTCGCCACATAATAATTGTCGCTACTCGTAAATTAGATTAAGTACTTTTAAGTTGTCGACTTATTAGTAATGAAATAAACTATGTTTTGATATAATTTCTAATTGAAAAAGAAACATTACTTAGTCTGATCATAAATACTGTTACAATTAAAAATAAAAAAATATTACATTTGAATTTGGAGTCTGTCAGGTTTTTACGATATTTCTTTGTGTTTCCTCATTTTCGCGCACATACATTGTACAGTATATTGCGATATTAAAATGGAGTGGGGTGATAACGGGAACATAATCGCTGTGATTGCATTACACAAAGTAGGTATGGGGCCAAATGCAATTTTTAAAACTCTTCATACACTTGGTATTGGTCAAATGTTTGTATACTGTATATTGTACCGAGCTATTAATAGGTACAATGAGGCTTCATCTGTTTGTGACAGAGAAAGATCTCAATCTCAATCAAAGCAGTAAGGGAAAGAATTCGAAGAAATCCTCTCCGAAAAAGGCAACAGATTTTATCTCGGGAAATAAGGATTAAGGATAGCACCAAGAACCATGTCGCGTATTTTAAGAGATGACTTAGGACTTGCAGCCTATAAGAGACGCACTGGTCATTTCTTAACTGATAAATTAAAGATGAATAGGGTGGTAAAATCGAAACAACTACTAAAACGGCACGCAAAGAGAGGTCACAGAAAAATTTTGTTTACTATTTTTTTTTTAATGGTATGAGGGGGCAAACGAGCAGTCGGAGTCGTTTTATGATTACCGTCGCCCATAGACATCCACATAGAGGCTATACAGATGCGCTGCCCTCCTTTCTCCTCCCACCTTCACGGGCCATCGGATACGTCGGCGTGGGCCCAACATGCATGCATGCAGCGCGGCACTACCTCTTCCTAGAACTAGCGTCTTACACAACTTACATGCGAATACCTTCAATGTCTCTATTAAGCCTTGATGGTCAAACGTGGTGAGACGGGGCTACGGGGTCGGAGTGCGACTGCGGTGCTCGGGACCAGGACTTGTCCTGCCCCTGTGCCCTACCACCTGCACTAAAGTCGACCTGTTGAAGGTCTCAGATGCTGGCCTTTCAGCATCTAATCACTGGGCCGGCTGAGTCTAATCTGTTCAAATATTTTAAATAAATAAATAAATACAAGTTTATTTTGCAAGATTCGTAGGTACAAATAATAAAGCAAATAACAATTAATAACAATTAATTTTAATTTTTTAAAAATTGGTCTCAAGCTCGGCATTTTAGTATATGCCATTGACAGGAAAGAAGAAGAAGAAGCCTTAATGAACATTCTAAAATCTAGCTTCTTATCCTAATCTTTAATAACTTCGTTCATTATTTCAAAACACGCGTGAGACATGAATGGGCTGCGCGATAAGTGTAGATATTATATTATGATAGTAATGACGTCACAGCCAGGTGTACACAACTGAAACTATTGATAAGGCGTAAAATGACAGCTGCGCGTCGCGTTTCGTACTGTGTAAGTAGCCGGTGGCCCACGGAGGTGGTAGGAGAACGGAGGGCAGCGCATCTGTACAGTCTCTATGCGGATGTCTAGGGGCGGTGTAAAAAAAACAAGGGCTGACGAGAAACACGAGGTTTGGCAAGCACGTGGTCGGTTTTGGAGATTGGAGTAGGCTTTTCTTGAAGAATCCAAATATTTGGGAATACTGAGGGTAGCAGCTGGTCCCGCAATACACTCCATGTCCATGTATCCGAATAGGGCCGGCACGACCGGGGAGGTACCTCTCGCTTACACGAAATCAGCGTAAAGTGACAGCTGTGCTGTCGAGTTTCGTGTGATGTGTAAGTAGCCGGTGGCCCGAGGGAGGAGAAAGGAGGGCAACGGATGACCTCTATGCCAATGTGTATAGGTACTGTAATTTGTTGTGGTTGCTGGTTCATATATTTAGAGGAGGCTTATAAATGATACCTCTTGCTTCGTATAAACGTTTATTATCGATTACAGTTAAATCTCAGTACTATTACAATTTTTAGGTGTTGGTCTCTTGTCCGTTGAATTTGAACAGGGACGTAATGACAAGCAGAATTTCTTGTATAGCCTACGCGTGAAGTTAACACCGATCTAGTGAGCCGCGAAGTTCACTCTCGTTCTATGGTTCCTGAGTTCACTCATTAGATGGCGTTAACAGGTACTATAAAAACAATACAATTTCTTTATGAAATTGCGCCTCAAATGCACAGCTGTTATTCAAAAGTATCATTTATGTAGTATATATTATAAATATATACATTTTTGGACCTCTGTAAACGGGCCACCCTGTATACCTATGGGGTCTCTTACAGCCACTTGCGATCAAGACGAATCGCTACTCCGACTATCAGATCCAACTGGCTGACGTCCACACGGCAGGCGGCACTGGCACTTGATAGAGAGGCGTAGACAGAGAGTACAGAGACCTTTGCCCGGCAGTGGGACACACCATGCTGACAATAATAATATTAATTTTGTTGCCTCGTCTTTGTAAGTAGATGTGTGTTTTCCGTGTAAGTAGATGTCCGCCATGATTCTGCTCTTTACGGACTCAGGATAGAAACTGCTCTTAACTGACTGATTTATTTTTGAAGTTAAGCTTGACAGGGAAGTAAGCTGGCCAGAGCGTTACAATAATCACACATCTGGCGAGGCCAATGGATGTTGTCATTTAAATTCAAAATTCAAATTCGATTTAAGTGAAACTTTTTTGTATTTAAAAATAAATATCATATGACATGTAATGTCATTGTAACTACGGTAATTAATTTGTGTATAAAGTCAAATCCCGTCGAGTCAATTAACTTTCACTTCAGCTGTGTGGTCTAAAGCACACACTTTTTTTAGATAGACTGCTTTTTCTTTCTGTCACACAAAGGCTGTCTGGAAGATATTGCTCTATAAGCATTAAGACCGTTTTGAGCACATATTTATACAGGGTTACTTTTTGGTAACCGGCCAAATTTTATAATAACGAATTATACATCATTCCAAGGGTGTGTTTTAAATTTTATCGTCTAATTGTAATATTTTGTTAATTAAAAATCGATTTGAATTGGTCCTTAAAAATACATCGAATTGTTGTTCTTACACGAAATGTATCACTTTCAAGGTCGGTGACGTCAGCCTACCGTGAGTCGCGAGTGTGTTGCACGTGGTGACCAAGAAATATGTTTTACAACATGGAACAAAGTAATTGTATCTAATTA
>LUGF01030453.1:0-10691 GCA_001625245.1 Calycopis cecrops
TCCAATAAAATATATAAATATATAAGGCAATAAACATACAAGGTAATGATTTCAATAAACAGAGGGTCATTGTATCTGTAACGACATTCCCTGGACATTAATTTTGGCGCAACATCCGAAATACCTGTATCTATCGATCGTTTTAGAGACACTTTAGATTCGACCCCGGCGTCCTGTCTAGTGGAATGACCTTATATCGTAGCGCCCTTCCACAACCCTTCCAGGGTTACTGAGGTCTAATCGGTTGTGCTAAAGCGGCTTATGCGTCGTAGCTATATCTTTATGGAGTTTACTCTTTAAGGTACATCCTCATAAGGCCCGCTGAGTTTGTTTCGCCGGTTCTTGTAAGGACAGGGCTAGGGTTGAACCGATGGTAGTTATAATTATTGACGTTCAAAATGTGATTTGTACAATTCTAATTTCAAATAAAACATTTTCATTTTCATTTCATTTTCATAAGAAACTATCCTTAAAAAACATAATATGAGGAATAAAACGTGAAGAGTAACTGAGCGTACCGCATTACCGCGTTCATGTCGCTTACGCACTTTTTTTTTTTTTTTTAGGTAGAACTATGCTTGAACTGAAAGCCAGTGCAGCTTCATCGCTATGAGTGACGAGCACCCTGGAGTTAGCTTAAGGCACTGTATTTGTGGTCGATGGGGGGCAGACCCCCCCTTCTTTCCCAGCTACTGGGAGAAGGCAAACCGGACTATTGCGATTAATAGGTTACACTATTATTATCTTGGCCGAGGACAGCGGGTGTCCTCCTCTCCCCATCTCTAACGGAGGGGAGCAGCTCACGCGCGGCAGCTAAAAAGTGGCCGACACGGGTCATGAGCTAGAAGAACTTACGCACTATTCACTTCAGAAGTGAAGAATCGAGAAGAAGCCCACAGACATCCCTCATAGTGGTTATACAGATGCGTTGCCCTGTTTCCTCTTCCCTAATCCGCATACCTCCGCTCACATTTGTTGCAGCGTATATGTAACTAAAACTAAACGGAACGTGCCTAATTATCTAAAACAGAAAGTGCTTTGTAAATCAGACTAGTTGTTACTGAGATAAGCGTGCTCAACCATACAAACACACTCTTCAGCTTTCTAATAAAATTAGATTTAAGCTCTGTTGGTCCAATATTTTCGGCGACTTGATGTACATTTCAGTGAGTCAGCACAAACTTTACGTATAAAGATTACTCAGAAAGTCTAGGTAATATGGACGTAGAATGAAATTTTCCTAGAATAACGTCGTATTCCCAGGAGCATTAGCATAACTTGCAGCGGCAGAAAACGAGGAAAATAAGGGTTTCTCGGCGTGGACTCGACGTAAAAGAGCTATCATCTTAATATACGTAAGTAAAACGCTAATGACTTGTAATTTTTTTTTATGGTATAGGGTGGCGAACGAGCAGTCCGAGCCATTTTCATGACTACCAACGTTCATGGACATCCGCATAGAGGCTATACAGATGCGCTGCCCTCCTTTGTTCTCCCACCTCAATGGGCCACCGGCTACTTACACACCGCACGAAACATTACACCACAGCTCAGCTGCAACTTTACGCCGGTCTCGTGTAAGCGAGAGGTACCTCCCCGGTCGTGCCGGCCCAATTCGGCGACATGCAAGCATGCAGTGTGGCTCTACCTCTTACAAAATCCGAGAATGCTATGCGTTATAATATGCTTTACTGACTTTATGGCGATTTGTTTTGTTTTATAGTATAAAGGGGTAAACGAGCCGTCGGAGCCATTTTCATGACTACCGACGTTCAGAGACATCTCCATAGATACAGATGCGTTGCCCTTCTTTCTCTCCCACCCCCCATAAGGCATTTTTTTAAGGTTCGCTTCAGGAGCATTACTGCACTGGGGTGGGCTGAGACGAGACATATTCAGATGTTCATACGTTATTAAAAGTACCTACTCGATGATTTATAATCGAAGCTAATACTTATAAAGGTGAAGTGTGTACGGCGTGCTCATCTCAGGAACTACTGGTCCCATTGCCAAATACTCTCATTCTTCTATGGTGCGTTTTTTAATTTGAGAGACTAAATGGACGGGAGCGATGTTGCTAGTTTTTGTGATTCATAAATAGCGTTGTGCCACTATCGGAAAAACATTTATCGTTTTTTTATAATTTAAGTTAAAAGTTATCTACACAGAAACGTGTTCTATTTTTTTTTTTTTTTTTTTTTATTGTATAGGAGGGCAAACGAGCAGTCGGTGCCTTTTTCATGACTACCGACGCCCACAAACATCCGCATAGAGGCTATACAGATGCGCTGCCCTCCTTTCTCCTCCCACCTCCATGGGCCACCGGCTACTTACACACCGCACGAAACGCGACAGCACAGCTGTCACTTTACGCCGGTCTCGTGTGAGCGAGAGGTACCTCCCCGGTCGTGCCGGCCCAATTCGACTGAATGCAAGCATGCAGTGTGGCACTACCTCTTACTAGAATGAAGCGAATCATTATTGTATATAGGATTATAAATTTAAAAAACGAAATTTAAAAAACGAAACGAAAATATCCCATTTTATGCCCAGGATAATAAGGCATAATTATACCAAGTTTCATCGAAATCGAACCGTTAGTTTTCACTTGATGCCTGAACATACATACAGACAGACAGACAGACAAAAATTTTTTTAATCGCATATTTGGGTTTGGTATCGATCCAGTAACATCCCCTGCTATTTATTTTTTCAATATTTTCAATGTACAGAATTGACCCTTCTACAGATTTATTATATGTATAGATTTATTCCTAACTCCAAAAAGGTTTCGTACCTACTTTAATTATAATGTAATTTCCTGCGACATATCGTTAACAAAATGGCTTCCAGTGTAATGCCTAATAAATGTATGGTTTCAGTACAAGAAAATGTTTATTATGTTTTCAAAAATCGACATTTTTTTGCGTTTTATTGAAATCGGTATAATAGGTCAGCACTACACAAAAACGCTGGTATCATTATTTATAAGTTTGACATTTATATCTGTCAATTTAGACTTTAGAGATGAAGGTTAGATATAAGCGATATACCACCACACTATAACAAATACTGGCGTTGTGGGTTACGCGGGTAAAACCGCATGGCGCTGGTAGTTAAATAAAAACCTCTCCCATTACCGAGTGATAGATAACGCACATTCGAAACCGATGTAAGAAGCTGATGATCATTTGTGTTCCTTGAGGAGCGTATGGGTAGGCTCTGGGAGACGTTTTTTGAGATGTTCTTCTTTAAGGGTGAAAAATAGTGGGAGGTTTGTTTGGAGGAGTACCTACTAGTAAAAAGGCTGCTAGTAAAATATTGTTTTATCCTCTGAGAATTTAATCCTATAGCAAGAAAAGGAGCCTTACAGTAGTCACAACATCATGTTAACCCACCATTTGTAGCCAATTTATTTATAATCTAGGATTCAACAACATAATAAACGACAATCATAATTTTGTATTGCCAGCTACAGCCTACAGAAATTGACATTGAAGTAAGAAAATCGTCCGCACTCAAATATTTATAACGTTCCATATTCAAATCAATTAGCGCGCTTCCTCTTGTCCCTTCCGTCCCTTTTCACTCGCACAAAAAATAAGTTTCTCCTCGGTAGAGGAGATACACTACAAAAAGGTTTATATTTGTCAAAAAATCTGGTTCAATAAAGCGTTTAACATGCACATCAGGCAAAGTTGCACGTATGTTAAGTTTAGAAAGGGTTTCATTATAAAACTAAACTCCAATAATTTAGCCATTAATTTGTAGTTACTTTACGAGTTTTACCACGATAAAATTCAACGTACTAGATCCCTACAAACAGATACAAAGGTATATATTTTAGCTAAACCTTTAATGAATGTTTCTAACGTGTTAAAACTTGTAAAGTGACTAGAAATGTATAGAAAACGCAAGTCTCAAACAAATTATCTATTGTTGCGAATAACAAATAGTCACATTCCAGTCTGGACTTTTCGCGAAACCCCTAGTCAGCTCTAAAGCCTTCGCAACAGAAATAGAAACAAACCTGTTAGACTGCGATCTCGTTTAATCCACGACCACTAGATCCAGTCAAAACCACTCACACAAAAACAATTTGAACATATTTCACTGCGCAATTTTTACGATAATACGTCTTTCGCCACAATGTTTAATTCGCTCGACACAACCGACAGGTTTGGGCGCGAAATGCCGACTGGCATCAAGCGACAAGCATGGCGGCGCGGTTAGCGTATTCGCGACCTGCGTGTGACGTCAGACGTGCGTTCTTTTCTCACTCAAATAAAAAAGCTGGTCAAGCGCGAGTCGGACTCTCTCCCAGACGGTTCCGCACTAACGGGAGGTACTGGCATTAGAATTTATATGTATGTATAAGTAATAATTTACTGTTATACCTGCAACAGAAACACATCATACTTATGTGAAAATTTCAACTGTTTAGCTGTCGCGGTTCGTACAGCAGACAGACTGAGCGACAGTGGGGTCTTTGTAATGGGGTCTTTGTAATGGAGTCACGGTTTTACCTAATGGGTTCAGAACCTTACAATGCACTTTCGGCTACAAATTTTCAATGCGGACGTAATGAGCTGAAATTTATTTAGTTTTCACTAGTAAGCTGCAATGGATCTGTAAGTGCAAGTTTATTACACAGAACACCAATAAAGCCTTAGTCTTTTGGTAGGCAAGTCGATGTTACAAACCAGAAAACATCGATGTTTTAGTAAAACGTAGTGCCACGCTGCATGCATGTAGACAAATTGGGCCGGCACGACCGGGGAGGTGCCTCTCACTTGGCGTAGAGACAGCTGCGCTGTCGCGTTTCGTGCGGTGTGTAAATAGCCGGTGGCCCATGGAGGGAGAAGGAGAAAAGAGGGCAACGCATCTGTATAGCTTGTATGCGGATGTCTTTGGGTGTCGGTAATCATAAAAATGGCTCAGACTGCTCGTTTGCCCCCCTATACTACAAAACAAAAACATCTCTACAACCAATTTGCATAAATTATCAACACAATGGTCATGAGGACTCGCACAACCCCATGAAACGTGATAGTAGGTAGGTAATCATCGTTTTGGGGGTCGATTCGACGACACAAAATTAAAGATATCATAAAAAGTTCAGCATGGCCATAGGTGAAGAAGAGAATTAATGTGGAGGATGCGAAGTACGCAAGTATCTTGATAATACGTGGCGCTCGGTACTCTTTACCTACCCCATTGACGCACTGGCGTGTTGTGTTGTAATTGGCCCAATTAGGTTTGTTTCGAAATCAACAATTATATAATTATTATCATTATTAAACCAACAAATGATGCTTACAGATTTCACTTTTCAGCCATAAAGACATTAATATCTTTATTACTGAACAGTGAAAACTGCTTTCCCGAGTTTGTACCGATGAATAGCTTTACAATTTTATTTACACGTAAGACGTATATTGGTACACTAGCTGTGCCCCGCGGTTTCAACCGCGAAATCCATATAAACTTCAACACCCTAATTCACCCCCTTAGGGGTTGAATTTCTAAAAACCCTTTCTTAGCGGATGCCTACGTCGTCACATCTACCTGGATGCCAAATTACAGCTTGATCCGTCCAGTGGTTTGGGCTGTGCGTTGATAGATGGCTATGTCAGGTTTGAGTTTTATATATATTGGTACATTGTGTGTTTTATAGTACATGTGGCAAACGAGCAGTCGGAGCCATTTTCATGACTATCGACGTCCATAGGCATAGGTGCTATCCATATGCGCTTCCCTCCCTCCATGGGCCACCGAATACTTAGAAACCGCACGGTTACGACCGTATCGTGTAAGCGAGAGGTCATTCCGGACCAAATCGGCTGCAACGCAGGTACTCGGTACTCTCACTAAAAATGCATGTAAAATGAAACTGGTTCGGATTGAATTATTATTAGTAACAGACATAAAATATCTTTATATCCCGAAAAATGACCCCCTTGGGATAAATTTACGTCTGTGCCATAAAACGTTCATCACCTTTTTTTCCTTTACTGCTGAATATTTTGTATGTATGACAATTGGCCAGACAGCCGAATCCTTGTATTTTTTGTATGAGCAAAGGAGCAGTCGGAGCAGTTGGTGACCATTGATACATAGACATCCGCATAATTGTCATACAGACGTGTTGCCATCCTCCCTTCATACTTGCCACGAAGAGAAAAAGGGTTTCTTTTTAACTAGCTGTGCCCCGCGGTTTCAACCGCGAAACCCATATAAACTTCAACACCCTATATCACCCCCTTAGGGGTTGAATTTCTAAAAATCCTTAGCGGATGCCTACGTCGGAATATCTACCTGGATGCCAAATTTCAGCTTGATCCGTCCAGTGGTTTGGGCTGTGCGTTGATAGATGGCTATGTCACGTTTGAGTTTTATATATTTAGATTTTTGGAAATAAATCAAGAAATTAAAACAATGTTTTAAATTAAGGTTTTGGAGGAATTATGTCACTGTACATATTACGATCAAGAATTATGTAACCGTAGTCTACTTTTTACACCGAAAAATATATGGACCCCTTGGGGCAGATTTACATTTGTCTGCGCTAACGAAGTCTGGGGTAAAGGACGGTATGTAACAATATTACGAAAAAACTCAGCTTGTCTCTCTAATCTAGTTATCTATACTAATAATATATAACTGAAGAGCTTGTTTGTTTCGTTGAACGTAGATGACTTCTGGTCCGAACTGAAAAATATTTTAGTATTTGATAGTCCGTTCATCCAGGAAGGCTGGGGCTGGAGCGGAGCACGCGGGTTATTAACTTAAACAAACGTTTCAAATTTCGAATGAATAGGTAACGTACAATCTGGTGAGACAGTGGCCAAACGCAAGAACATAAATTTAAAAAATGTAAAGGGTAATAATAATAATAATAATTCTTTATTTGACATTAAGTGTAACTTTACATGTTTGATAGAGATAGAGTAGCACGGACATATTACAAAAATTTAACCCTGCTCCTTAAACCAGGTTAAACCTGTATCTTAAGGATCAGTTGTCGATGTGAATTAGGTATATAATATATGTTCCGTAGCTGGTTCGGAGGCTCCTGTTTTTTTTTTTATTTAGTTACAAAAAGAAAAAGAAAATTTATGGGTGTCGCTATATTACGAAAAAGTAGTACTTGCCCTGATCATTCCATTTACAAGTCGGAATGTTTAAACCTGTATGTTAGCCACTAGAAAAAGCCTGGAAAGCCGGTCTAGACTTTACAATTTAGACACAAGTTTAATTCAGTCTATTCGACGCGTTTCCGAGAAACACGCTAGTCGCTACAACTGGGTTCCACCATTAAACGTCTAAAAACAGGATTAGGCGGTTTTATCTCCGTCCAAGATCTAGACGGACTAGGAAGAGATAAGGCAAACAAGAGAGCATATCGAGTGTAAAGTAAGGATCCTTTATAGTGCGTTTCTTACACCGAGCAACGGTATACGCCCACGTATTGCGCCATATCCGTAGGATATTGACACCAAATATATCTCCCATCTCATAATACGTAAAAATGAATGTTTGTCTGTATGTCCTTTATAGAATCGTAAACAAAGTTGATGAGTACGAGCCCACGAGTGTTTCTAAGTTGGTACGGCAAATGTTCGATGGCGCATTTGTCATTCCAACGTACCTATAAATAAAATAACTCAAAAGGAGTTGAATATTTTTGTAATGAGCTTGGGAGGTTTTTTTTCAATGGCAAAATTAAATGATCATTATTAATTGTTAACTGTATAGAACTTTGCAAAATAAACGTTTATTTATTTAAAGTATTTTAGTTGGTGATGTAGCAGAGCTAAAGTTAGTAGTTAATATTACTTTAGCTGACTCTACCGTACATAAGCCGTCTCCAGACAGCTTAGTGCAAAGCAAACAGTAAATAATTGAATTATAAATTTAAATACGTAAGTCTTATTTATGTACGCCGATCCTATTCCAACTGGTTTTTTATACTAGTTTTTAGTAGTTTAGTTTTATGGTATTAGTTTATCGAACTCAAATCGATTCTACTTTTATTTATCTACATAAAGTTACCTGGGATCTAGTCGTCCCATCGTGGTTTGACCGCTCGTTTGCGTAGACCGTAGATCAGGGTTTCTTAAACTTTTAGGGCCGTCCCGGACCCCTTTCCAGAATTTAAAAGCTCCGCGGACCACTGTCAAAGGATATTTTAGGAAAACATGTATTATATTAAAAATCATCATGTACACTAGAATGTTAAGGTTTATCTGAGCTACCGTGGACACCTGACACATAAGCCACGGACCCCACTTTAAGAAACTCTGCCGTAGAGGATTAAAAAAGAACAGTGTGTTGTAGAGAAGCGATAACAAAAAATGTCCTTGACCAACCTGTAGCTGACAACACTAATTAAACAACAGGCGGCGCCCACGGCACGCAATACAAACAAACACTACACGTGTTTACAGTAAATAGTTGGTCGATAGTAAAAAAACAATAAAAATCATGTAAAATACTTACAATCTAGTGTTATAGGTGTTCACAAAAAAGTAAGAACACTAGAACTAAGTCAACAACTATTTGTTATATAGTTGTATAATAGTATATAATATCTAGCAATATCACTTGCGTATCTTTAACGGCTTTTTTAGTACTCTTGTTCCTCGTTATTTTTTTGCGTATCAGTAGTATGTATGTATGTTGGGTATTCAAAATGAGAGAATAACCGATTTTTAAGTATTGTATTTCATAAAATCTATAAAATATAATAAGTTTGTAATACTTACTGACTCGAAAAGTGCTCTTCAACATTTGGCTCGATGTACCTCGTCTATACGAGGCACACCGATAGCCTATTTAATACTGGATTCAATTTTAAATCTAAAAGACAATATGATAGAAATAATTTTGCAATGGATTCCATCACACGTAAACATAGAACTAAATGAAATAGTTGACAAGTTGGCGAAAGAGGCTATTACAGATGGTATTTTGTGTAAAGTTATACCCTTACATACAGATTACATACAATATATTAAAAAAATCTGTTATGATGAGTGGAATGAATTTTTCGATGAGAAGTCAAAGCAAAAGGGGATTTGGTACAAAACCATCCAACCACAGGTTAACACGTGTGGTACGTGGTTTGAGAACAGCGATTTCAACCGCAAAAGTATAACATTAGCCTTGCGCCTACGATCCGGTCACATTCCTTCAAGAAAATTTGCTTATCTTATGGGTAAAGAACCATCGCCAAATTGTATAGATTGTGGTGTGGTAGAGGACCTGACCCATATCCTGAAGGAGTGTGCGCGGGGCTCTGGCGTAAGGCAAGCAATAAGGAGTGAAGTATGTAATAATTATAATATAGGGAATCTGAACAGCATTCTGAGCGAACCCACGTCCGACAAATCAAAACTCTTGTTCAAAATAGTTGAAGCATGTTGCTCCAAAAATATAAATTAATATTAAGACCTTTTATTGTATGTATACTTATAAGGACGGCATTATCGCTAAGCGATAAAGTTCTTTTGTAAAAAAAAAAATATGAATAAAAAAAAAAAAAAAAAAAGTATTGTATTTGTTTATAGAACCGTAAACTATACATTTGATCATGTGATGATCTTTGGCAAAGTTGTTGTGCGTGAGCCCGGAAAGGTTTCTGAGTTGGTACGACTAATTTTCGACAGACAGCGCCACGCGTAGCAACGCACGCAGGGTACAGCTAGTCCTACTAATATTATAAACGTGATGTTTGTTTGTTTGTTACTTCTTCACGCAAAAACTGCTGAACCGATTTTCATGAAATTTGGCACACACGTAGAGGGTAACATGGATTAACACATAGGATTGTGTTTTACCCGAAAAATGTTCCAATGGGATGCGATGTGATATTTTCTAATTTCCACGGGATCGGAATTTACGCGGGTGAAACCGCGGGGCGCAGATATGTTTAAATAAATCGCAATAGGTTACATGTTCGTTTAAGTAGTTTAAGAGATTACAGAGATTATGTGGCATTAAAGTGTCAAGCAGCTATTTGATACAGTCACAAATGTTTCTAATTTATTACTTTTAACCGATTACCAGGTTCCTAATAGGCTGATCGGGACTAAGCTAAGGAATCAGTGAATATCCCCTCGTAGTACTGCCACCTTGTCGTGGTCGGGGGGCTTGCGTGCCTCTATGATTCCCAAGTCTATGCCGGAAAGGCTAGGAGAGAGAGGCTAGACTAAGAGCAGCTCAGCTGGGAAGTCGTCCAACTTTCCTCTGACTGGCGGGTCTTCGGTCACTGGAAGCGTGCTCCTCTGGAGTACTGGATAGTACTGGGGTCAGGGGTCAGGATGGGAACCTGACCCCATAGCACGGTTCCGGCGTCGTAGTAGGGACTGTTCAAAGGTAGCCGGACAGACTCCATGGAGGAGAAGTCTGGCCTGTTCACCGAGGCCAGTCTGTCGCTGGAGGGATCCTATTGCCTGCTGATTCGGGACCCTTCAATTATAACGGCCGAAGCAGGGGTTTAGTCGGTACTGCACTGGTATCGAGTCCGGTATAGGCCTAGGTGCCACCTGGGTCTCCTAGGTACATAATAATTCCCCTGCATTAACTAAAAAAAAGGAACCAGTGAATCTATCCCTTATAACTATTAAAGCCTGCGCAGACGAGGGATTTTTGTCCGCGGAGTTTTTTGTCCGCTAAAATAGATCGCT
>LUGF01030476.1:18374-32049 GCA_001625245.1 Calycopis cecrops
ACTAGATGTACCATTTCATAGACTGAGCAGAGTAAAGAATTCCTTTAGGGGTCAATGTATACGCCTCTACAATAAAATTCCAGAAAGCGTTCAAAAACTCTCAATCAACAAATTTAAGTTAAGGAACGCTTGTGTGGTAAGGGATATTACATAGTAATAGATTTTATGACAGATACCACACCTTGGGAATAATACCCTCCTCCCAGGCTACTTCTATACAAAAATAAATGTAAATTATTTTTTTTTAATGTATATATATATAAATGAAGAATGTATAATGAAAAAATGAATGAGGTCCGCTGAGTTTGTTTCGCCGGTTCTTCTCAGGACAGGGCTAGGGTTGAACCGGTGGTAGATGGAAATTTTTGACGTTCAAAAAGCAATTTTTCAAATTCTATTTTGAATAAAAATATTTTGATTTTGATTTTGATTTTGTTCGAGATACTTATTGTTTCGCTACTACAAAGCCGTGCCGGCCGCGGCCCATCAAAATCTTTTGACTAACTCTTTGACAGGAACAAACGTAAGAAAAACGTGAGCTACGTACAACTGTTAGTAAACAAGTGCTAGTACACGCAGCTAAAACAAGTCTAGAGGCGTCTGGCCATAGAAATGCAAAATCAGCAGATTGCAATGTAGATATAATAAATGGCAATTATCATCCACTGCTCACGAGTCTGAGCCCAAAGCCAAAGAGCAGGAAGATTTTTTTTTCAAAAGAAGCTATATCTATGTTGTTGCCACCTTCCCCAGGATCTGAAGATGATTCACTCAAAAGTCTGAAACCGAACAGATTGGAGAAAGTGACGTCGAACCCTGGCATTCTTCCTCATCGAATTTTTATGTAATGTTTAATATTTTTTAAACGATAAATCTTTTGAAAATATTTAATTTCTTGCTCTAGAGTAGGTAATAAGTTTCTGAAATGTTTAATAGATATTATACTTACACTTTTCTCTTTGTTAGTACTAACAATTATAAGTTATATTACATTAGTTGATGTTTCTTAAATATTCTTAGGTTTTTTGTACAACACTCAATATGCATGCTGAGTTTACCTAAAAGTGATTGTTACACAATAATTAATATTTTGATACGTAGATGCTAAGTTACCTTTTTAAAGTGTATACAATCATTGGTGAACCAAATAAATAAATAAATAAATAAATGAAAAAAAAAATCATTAATATATTTTATTTAATTATCAATCAGCCCATGACGATCACTCTTGAATACTTTTACCTACTTGTTATTATATCTAGTAGTTTTACCTAATTTAACAGCATAAAACTCCCAAAAATAGTTTCGCCCGGCTAGGAACGCGAAAGACCCCTATGTGCGGCGGCTTGATTAGTAATTACTGAAACTTATAGAATTGTCGAATTAACCGTTGACGTGGAAGTGGGATGGGAATAAATGGGATGGCTGGTCGTACCTATTTGCGCGTTTTCAGATACTGCCTGCTCCAACTTGCGTATTTCTTCGATCGCTTCCGCTGGTTATTCTTCTTATTGTTCCGGCTCGCAGGACCAGTTTTATGATAGATACTGGGTTTTGCGAAATGATAAATCTCAAGCGCCTTTTAAAGTATGTATTAAAGTAGTTACAAGTGGTAGAAAGGACTGCGAAAGAATGAACATTTGAAATTTGCGCGACAGTTAATTTTGGTGGACATTCTTCGGTGTTGCCAAGATGTCTGGACTGTGCCCATAATCATAAATTATGTTTTAGCGGGATTTAGTACTGAAGCAGCTCTGCACTGCCTCTGACCATTCGGATATACGTGCTACCAGTTTTATGATAGATACTGTCCTCCTCATTGAGTCCTCATTGAGTCCATGAACAGCTCTCGGCGCATCGTTTGGCCGAAAAGAGATGTAAAGCTGTATGTCGTCAGCATACATATTATGATGCTGACAGTGACTAGGTAATATTTTGGATAACGTCAGTCGTGTAGATGGAGAATATTATTGGCCCTAGTACCGAGCCTTTAATTAATTGATTTCTAATAGCAAAAATATGTTGTAGTTGGATATCGTTATAAACCCTTTAAAATATTATAGAATTATTTTAAGTGTAATAGCCTGCGCAACGCTGTTGAAGTTTTGAGAAAAAAGTTCAAGTGCCTAGTATTACACCTTAGGTTACACGTTTGACGTTGGGTATGGTTTAATGTTGTAATTGATTATTTCCATTGAAATACACGTTACTCTTGTTATTTATGCTGTGTTGTTTGTTAAAAGAAGATTTTTTTAGGTAAGTACATTCAGAGACTTCATATATCAAAGTAGCTAGTTACTTGCGGAATTGTAAATTATGTAATTTTTGTTTCAGAACTTGGAAGTTATTTTTTTTATCATGTCCAATAATAGACAGCCATATAAGTGTCCTATCTTTGGAACGATAGAAGATATACAAGAAAATGTGTTACCGATATGCCAAGATGTCATGAAATGTTACGAATGGAATAGACTACAGGTGAACAACAAAGAGCCCACCTTTTCCGAAATTGCTGAAATTGTAACCCTCAAAATTGAAAGAGTATGGCAGAAGGCATCAATACCTGTAGTATCGCATATAAGAGTCATTCAGCTCCTGAAAGCTTATCATTTCAAATGAAAAAATTTCATCAAATCATTGAAAAGGTTGTCAATTGAGAAAAAAATGAGTTCTTGCAGCAAAGCGAAATTTTATTCGATATTTGTTCCTGTATGCCTTAGCAGTAATTACTGGAAGTTATTCCAAAGACTTAGCGAATAAATCATCTGGAAAAATGTCACATGCCCGTTGGCTAAAGCAAACCGCATCCTGCGTCTTTACATATCTACGCCAACACCATCAACAAATTTATTTATCTCGATATATTGTTAAAGTGTATGCCCCCGTATGGTTCCAAATAAAGATACACTCATCGTGCAAAGACGGATCACGGCACTTTTGGAAATTAATTGAAAGTTCGCGATTTTTATCAAGTGCATTAAAAGCAGTCATAGATCCTGTCATACAACGAAACGCATACTTTGCTCACCCTGAAAATTTACTTTTGGCAATGCTAACAGATGAGGAAAAGTATATAAGAGAACTTGCAGCTAGAATAATTCTGAAAGCGCGTAATTCACCTATAACGGGGAAACTACCACGTACTTTTGAAGTGCCTAAACTTAATTTTGATGCTGAAAGTTACATTGATTTGATAAACTGGCAAGAAACCAACTTTGATCCACCTAATGACTAACTTATTCAGATAATAGAGAAAAAAGGTGACGAAAGGATGCTGTTTATTGGGCTGCCTTGCCATACACAAGCGGCTGAACGAAGTGTCAAGTTAGTGACCGAAGCTGCAATGTTGGCATGTGATAAAAAACAAGAGACGGCATGATTCATGCAAAACTTGCGTCAAGGAAAGTTATGCCGAAATTTGATAGCAGGAAGGATTTTTTGTATACAAATAAGTAATTTTTGATAACCTTTTATAAGTATTTCATTATTTTTTTTTATTTTAAACATTAATATATTATGTCTTTTTTATATTTACTATGTTTTAATATATTTTAAGTAATTCCTAATAAAGAACTAATAAAGACATTTAGTAATACCTGTTTTTTCCAAAAATTTTGAGGCGCATGCGCGGTTTGAAGATGTTTATTTATCCATTTTTTAGCTCATATTACTTTTTACAGTGCTATAGAACATAATATTACTATTAGAATTTAATTCAGAAACTTTAATTTTTTTCCATACTAGAGTGACCCACCCTACTGTGGAATAAAGAGGTATTTACCTCTCGTCACAGGACGGGCCTTCAAACGAGTCACGATACCGTAACAATTTACCAGCTCGACAATTTGACTACGATTGTTTAAATAGCTGGCAAACCATATAATACAAATATAAACTAAAATCCATGACCTAGGCGGACTTCGAACCCGCGACCCGTGGCACAACATGCTCCGTGCATGCTATATTGTATTTTGTATATTATAATAACAATATGAGGATATAAGGTAATTTCCACAGAAATAAAGTTATTTTAGCAAAAATATCTTAACGATATAAACACCTAAACTTTTATTATTTTATTTTAGTAGGGATTTATATTTTTTATTAAAATAAATGTTTTAATTGTTAAATTTAAAACAGATCACATATATCAGAGATAGTCTTCTTTAATCATATCTGATGCTTTTTCAGCAATCATAATAACAGGAGCATTAGTATTCCCCCTTACAATATATGGCATTATAGATGCATCAACTACTCGTAATTTTCTGATGCCATAAACTTTCAATCTTGGGTTCACAACAGCAGTTTTATCCCATTTCGGTCCCATTTTACATGTTCCCACTGGATGATAAATTGTTGTAGTGTAATCCATGTAAAGACACGCAAAATATTCATACGTCCCCCAGGTATAAGATGAACATGATCCAACCGGAGTTTTAACAAACTTCGCTCCACTTCGCTTAAATGCTTCTGTTTCTTCTAAACTTACTACAAATTTTGCTCCTTCTACTAAAACGTCAATATCTTGTTTAACGGTGAAGAGTCGAGAATATATCAACGGTGGTCCAAAGACTGGGTCAGTGTTATTCAACAAAATAAATCCTCTGCTTTTTGGCTTAAGTAGCACGGGTCTTGCTGCTATTCCATCGTAAAATGATATTGGTAATACATTTGCTGCGATAAACGAAGTTGTATCTAAATAAAAATCTCTAATATTTATGGTATCAAAATGAAACTGAATATCTGGTGCTGACTTATCAGCATATTTTGATTTTATGAATGCGACGCTGTTTAGAACAGATGTAGTAGACAGGGGTCCATGTTTTTTTGGATATTGATCATGATATACTCGTACTTCTTTCAACATTTTGTCGTTACTTACGAGAGTGGATGTTAAATTTGACAGTGACATAATAAGAGCGTCTGTAGTAACATGATCTTGTAAGTTGTATCCTACTTTCAAATCTGATAAAACAGGGATATCTAAAAAAATCTAAATTTTCTTTAGGACCGATACCCGATAACATTAGTAATTTTGGCGAATTAATTGCTCCAGCGCTAACAATGACCTCTCTCTTAGCATAAACATTTATCAATTTATCTCCTTTTTGATAAGTGACTCCGATTACGCTTTTTTTACGAGGATCTATGATTAGCTTCGTTGCAAACGCACCAGTAACTATATCAATGTTTGTTCGTTTATTTCTAATTGGCGTTATAAATGCTACATTTGTTGACATCCTGCGACCATCTATAGATGCAGCTTGAGTTATGCCAGTACCGAAATTATTTTCACCATTAAAATCAACAACCGGCAAACCAGTTTCCTTGAATCCTTCAACTAACATAACAGTATTTACATCAGTATAAGGAAATCTTTCGACGCTTAATGGTCCTCCGACAGAGTGATAAACTGTGTCATGAGCCTCAATATCTTTATTATTTTCAGATTTTTTGAAATAAGGTAAAACCTGAAAAAAAAATTTGATTTTAGTAATAATATTTTTTTTATACGTTAGAGAGTTTAAATTTTATTTTAATTTTTTTTAGTAATATCAAAATATTTTTTATAATATAATTTAGCAAAATCAAAATATTTTTATTTAAAATAGAATTATTAAAATTGCTTTTTGAACATCAACAATTACATCTACCATCGTTCCGGCCTAATTCAGCTGCAATGTAGCAATATTTGTATCTAGAACCTTTATTTTTCTATACAAACATCGCGATAGTTCCAGCCCACGTTTCCTGCTTCGGCCCAGTGATCGTAATCGAGTCGATGTCCCCGCATATACGTCATGTAATTCACAGCACTGCAACCTCCCATCGTTTTTCCTCTGAAATTTATGAAAATTTAAGAGAAATAAACTGAATGTATATTGCTAGATTAATATTTTTTTATAGAGGGGATAAATTTGTACTAGACATATTAATATACCTGTTAAGGTGAATGTTAATTCATAAATTAAAATTTTGAAGACAGAATCAAGATAGAAGAGTTCCTGATTTTTAAAGAATAGAAGAAGGGAGAAATTTTAGAGAGAAGATTTATTCCGGAACTTATACATAACTATGTTTGAGAAATAAGCTAAGGTAACATCAAACCTCAACCATGCTAAATGAATAAATACTGATAATAACATTAAAAATATAACTTCAACGATTATTTTGTACACAAAAACTACATACATTAACACTAGTAGCGCTGCCGTCCCAAATTTTTCCCCTCCGCAAGTTTGATAGTACATATTTTTTATATTTTTAAACTTAGGTTCGTGAAACTTTTTGACTTTTAATCATTTATTGTATTTTACCGATTATGAGTATTTTTAATTATGTAACATAAATATTTAAGAAATTACAACATGATTTACCTAGTACCGCCGCTGGGTGATTTTTGTCCCACCCGTATATTATGAAACAATAATTCCATGTTTAGTGATTACCTACTCTAAGAAATTGCAGAGACGGAGGGATGACCTAACCCCCGAAGATTTTGGCACCTTGCCGCGGTGGAGAGGGGGGGCGGACTGCTTGCCCTTGCTTGGACCAGCTTTGTTCTTCTTCCATTAGAAAAGATCCAGAGAGGTATTCTAAGCGTATTGTGAATGTGACTTTTTAGATAGCTTGGTCACTAATGTTTGCAATAAAATTACAAAGCATATCTTACAAATTGCAATGTAAAGTACATTATAAGATATGCTAGAAGAGGCGCGACGCGAATTACAAGACGAAAAGGAATATAACGTTGTCGATTTTTTTTAGCGTTTATTACTATTTTTTCCATACGTGGCGTAGTTGGAGCCAATAGCTAAAATCTAGATTCATTAATATGGTCGATCAAATGGGGTAATCAATTATTGAAAGTAATATTGTCGCGAAATCGGTGTCGTAAGACAATGAAATATTTGCGTTTTGATTACAAATGTTGCAGACTAAATGAAGATAAATTTGTCTAGATTTGTGAAATTGGTGTGAATTTATTTGGAATGGACAAGCTTGTTATATACCCTGGCCCCGTATAACGACAGGCAACTTTATCCTTTAAAATGCTGTTTTCTGTTCTATACTCAGTTTATGAGCTCTCAGCTGGACAGATATGGTTAATAATTTTGGATGGCTGTTGATGAAGATGAATGTTATGTGATAAAAAATTTCCTTTCATTGTAAAGGATGATAATAAAACACACACCTTTTTTCTTTTTATTTACCTATATATATATTATATACTGGGTGGTCCAAACGGTGACGTCCAAAATTTTTTTTTGGATTGCTGACATCTGGATGTACTCGGAAATACCCCATGTATGTTAAGCGATTTTTTGTAGTTTACGAGATATGATTTTTTTTTCATAATATTTTAAAATTTCCGACCTAACTATTAAAATATTTTTTTTTCTTTGTAAATTAAGCCATTTTTGTTATTTTTTTTTGTGTCTTAGTCCTTATTAGTTGTACTTGACGTGTAAAATAACTAGCTTCCTACTATTGATAAAAGATATTAAAAATTTTGATGGAAAATAAATAACTTGCGTTTGAGCGAGTCGCAGTTCAATTTTTAAATTTTAATAAAAAAAAAATAAAAAAGTTTCATGAATTCTAACTAATTTTAAAAACTTCCTAAGACCCTTAGCTTTGATTATAATACAAAGTAAGTTGTACTTGAGCCTATTTTACCCGTAAACTGCCTTTAAATGTACAGGGGCGTAAAATATCCTAAATTAATTAATTCTTTTAAAAGCACCTATTGGTTATTTCTAAGGTAAATTAGGTTGGCTATGTGTAATTAATTATTGTGATACATTAATAATTAATAAAACAAAACAGTTATGATTGATTTTTATTCATAGTAAATTTTCAAAGTGTCTTCCTTCCGCTTCAATACATAATCTACAACGTCTTAAAAAATTCTGTTTCAGTCTCCTAAGACTACTAGTATGTTGTCTACTTTTTGTTGCGGCCTGCCTTAGTTTTTCACGCAGCTCTGCTTCCGTGTTTATTTCGTGTGTGTAAACCATCTCTTTATAAAATCCCCAGAGAAAAAAGTCGATGGGGTTGAGATCTGGTGAACGCGCACTTTTTGTGAAAAATCTAGCACATTAAACTGCTTATTTTTTATTTTAAAACGATAGAAGAGAATGTTTTCTACAATTTAATACTACACTTCTTTGAGAGATAGTTTAGAAGTTACAATTTTTTTAATTTCAATGTGTTTTTGATACCTCATGTACGAATTCATCTTTTATATGAGACGGGCGGTTTTTATTGTTGTACGTTGTAAAGCCAGATTTGGATTTCATATTTCTTACGAGTAACTGATATGTTATTTTGTAAGGCTAAAGAAATAATACTATAATAGTGAAGGATATTATTTAAAATGCTATTAGTTAACATATAGAGCTGTACAAATTAGTTAATATTATAATTGTGGTATTTAAGAAATTAACAGGCACAGTCACATCTTCATTCTCTAGTGTAACTACAGATCGACTCAGTGTTTAGACTTTATAGACAGATATGGCTATTACAAACTGCGTAATGCAAGAAAATGGGCTACAATCTTTTGACTAGGTATGAAGATTACCATATATTTAGTGCTTAGTGCTTACAACTTTGTGTGCTTAAAACCTGTAAAGAGGACAAATGAAGTTTAAATGTAACATATCTAATGCATTTTTATATTTCTCATGTTTGTGAGCCGTTTTTTGCTGCACATCGATGACGAGCAGCGCGCCTCACTGGCATTGGCTGCATATCGATGGCAAGCGATACACCAGTGCAGTGCGCCTTTGCTATGCGCTTGTGCGTGAGGTACACGCGCAGCACATACGGTGCTGCGGGTGTGCCTCACGCCTGATTCATTCTGTACGCGTACTGCGCCTCTGCAGCGTCGCGTAAGATCGTTGGTACAGAGGTTACCACTACAACTGGTATCGTAGATGATACTTTTTTGGTAAGATTGTGGGGTGGTAGCTGGATGTGGATGTCAGGAACGTCTGGATGTACGTGTTCAGCTATCCTTGAAAACCACCTCACATACTCGCAGTTGTCACTCACGTAAAAGTCAAGTTAACTTCAATACTAATAATGATTTTACTTAATGAATGATAATGGACGATAAATGATTACTAAATATGATGAAATATGAAATTTAATTAATGAATATTACAATAAAATGGCAAGCGAAAATTATACAAAACTAAAGCGCGCGGTCAGTTTGAGTAGTCAGAAGCGAGTCTCGGTCAATGCGGCGCGAGCGTCGATTCGCACAACTCCGGCATACGTCATCGTGCAAAAGTGCACGATTCTTTTGTGCGACGATCTAAGGAGCTGGTCCAAGTTAAAATATTATAGTGGCGTCAATCATCATCATCATCCTGCTAAGTTCGCCACAAGATCATTCATGTACCTATTTATGCGTCGTACATATTATCTGATCGGATTTTGATAGCCTCATGGGCTAATGGTAAGCGTGTTCTTTTTTTCTATTTCTGATAACGATCTGGAGACGGGAAGTTGGCGGTGTTGCACCGCCGTGCCTCGAAGAGCACATTTAGCCATCAGCGTCGTTCTAGCGCTTGATTTCTCTTCGGTCGTGTGGGTTTGCCGACCCATCTAAATATGAGAATAAGGGAATAAGGAGTGCACTTGTATTAGCGTTTGTGCACTATAATTTAATTAAGTTTGCGCAGATGCCACGTCTGTATAAACGGCCTCTGTAGCCGAAATTGGCTAGGACAACATTATTGATCCGAAAATGGCACAATCACCTATGTAATTACATACATTTGGATGAAATGCACCAAAAGAAGGTAAAGTTCGCGTATCAAAAGTTAATACTAGCACTTTGAAATATTACAGAGAACTACAAGCTGATATCGCTGATCAACTGTCACGACGAGTAGTCGCCGAGTGTTGCCGCGATACCTGAGCGTGCTGCGCTTCTGCTACACGTCTACTCCGCGCGTCGGCAGCGTACCTGTTGCGGCGCATACGTGCCGGTTACGTGTAAGAGGACAAAGGTTATTGCTAAAGGTTGTTACAATCGCTGGTATCGTTAATGTGAGATTTTGGTAAGAAATTTTCCGTTTTATTTTTTAACCATGTGTTTCGGGGCAGAAAACTTGCAGTAACCTTGAGTCAAGGAGGACGATATCTGTTTTGAAGAAAGTATTAACTTTGATATCGTTAGTGTTACCGATGACTATACCCGGTCTAATATTATTGAAAGATTTTGAGTAGACTTGATTAACTATAGTACACACTGTCTGTTGAAAATTGGGACCTATCGAAGTTAATAATAAAAAGAAGAGGCGGACGCAAAGTGCTCTGCTGGTTTCTCCATATTAAGAGTTTTGTAGTTGATATTATTAAAAAAATGATGCTGCATTGGTCCATTTTAATGATTTTATTACCACTGTATTCAGTCCAGTCGATTGAACAAAAGTGTAAGGTAAGAAAATTCAAGTTCTTTAAAATGTTACTGTGTGTGTGGTGTCGTGCTGTTGCTGAGCTTGCGGAGCATGCACCGCATCTGGCTCGTGCAGTTCGTCTGGGTTGTGATGAGATTGTTACTGGGCATCCGGCGCATGCTGCACTTCTAATTCGGTTGGAGACGTAAACAATACTGTTGGACTGTTGCAGAGACTTCCCCTAGTGAGTAAAAGGGAAGTGCGCTGGAAACAGCGTCGGAAGATTAGGAAAGTAAAATTTATTTAAATGATGGTATCCTTAAATACTTGTTGATTCGAGAACGCTCCCTGTAGGTTCAGACACCTGTAGTACATTCCAAGTGGTCAGACGAAATATGTCGTCCAAGTTAGCTATGAAGTTATCTTGTCTATGTGATCTTGTTATATTATGAGACGAAGTAAGTCGTCCGAGTCAGCTGTTGAGTTGGCTTGTCTATCTGATTTTGTTATATGAGACGAATTAGGTCATCCGGGTCAGCTGTTGAGTTGGCTTGTCTATGTGGTATTGTTATATGAGAGCAATTACGTCGTCCGAGTCAGCTGTTGAGTTGGCTTGTCTATGAGGTTTTGTTATATGAGACGAAGTACGTCGTCCGAGTCAGCTATTGAGTTCGGTTGTCTATTTCGTTTTGTTATGTGAGACGAAATGTGTCGTCCGGATCAGAGTCCTTTACGTTGGCTGACTCGTTCGAGATTTGACTTTGCAGGCGCAATTGTGGTTCGAATCAGGGTCCTTTACGTTGGCTGACTCGTTTGGGATTTGACTTTGCAGATTATGTTAAGACGAGTATTGTCGTCCGGGTCACATCCACTAAAGGATTGACTTATAGTAATATGCGACTAATTGACTATGTCTAGTTAACTAATAGGCTGTCTGGTCTGGAGGAGTCGGTGTCATCCAGCTTATCCAGCTTAATTATAGCGAGATACTCGCCCTATTTAAATGTTTAAGTTTTTTTGTCACATCACACTTATTCTTGTTAAGATTAATCGAGTAACATCCGGTTGCACGAACGGATTACGTATGATAGTGACTCACTGTTTCAGAGAGTCGTCGCCCGAGGACGGTCGAGTGTCATTCCGGCCATGTAGTCATACCCGAGAGCGTCACACGTCAGGTTGACTTATAGCTGTCAAAGTCAGCCTAGCGAAGCGTCATTGCCGAGGGGAGTGCGGGAGCCACCGGGACATTCTTGTTCGAGACGGCGACTGCGCACCACGCTTGTTACGAATCGCTTTGAATCATAGCTGATTTAGTGTTCTTATCAAGTTCGTTTTATGATACTGAGATCGTATATTCATTATTGTGCTATATATTTCCTGTTTAAATGTTACGCGTATTAAATATTATCAGTGATCAATGTAAGGACTTGTTTTATCTGTCCGCGCCTACCTACCTACATTATATCTTACAAGAGGATTACTGATGAAGGCCATCCTGTCCCTACATACAGTTTAATCGCTATGAACATAAATAAGTACAAAGATCGTTTATAAGTTTATAACAAACAAGTTGCTTTTTGTAGGTAGTTCATTTGAACTAGTGACTACCTACTGATTTATATTTATAAATACGAGTACATCGCTGTCCTGCAGCATGCAGCGGTTACAAATTAAATGGTTGACGTTACCGTAACTCGTCCAGCAGATGAGATAGTCATTCATTTTAGCAGTTTCACGTGATAAATAAAACAGACCCTTTACTTTAGGTATCAGATTCTCGGTGATATAAATTGGCCCATTGGGCCCCTCGAGATGAAGTATTGTAAAGCTGCTGAAAAATTCTCTAGGAGCGTAGCTTGTTCTTGCAGCAATATTACCTATAAAACTAGACTAATACTGCCTAACCTGGAATTCTGTGCCATCTAGCTGATTACTACTATTCAATGACAACTCTTGGATTATTATATCATTTATTTAGTTGTATGTTTTACCTATTTAACTAAGATACATTCTCGTTATATTATAATTAACCTAAATAAAACACATTCTCCATTCACAATTATTAGTTTTACCCGGAGAGGTTCTGTTCCCAGACCCCGTATCGGAATGAATCTATATTTTTCTCTGTCAAACATACGTCTCCGAATTGTTCTAGAAAAAGTTTAAACTTGAATTGTTATATTTTTTTTATTAAAAAATATAACACTTTCAGAGGTTCCATTCGTACTTGGCCAATGAGGTTCTATGCCTCTGCTCTACGTTACAGTATTTCAGTGGTCAATAGGTACTTGTTTATTCTGTTGTTGTAGTTGTTATTTTCTATTGATGAAATAATTGTCTCCTTTTTTGTACTTGAGGTAAACTCGACTATAACATGTGGTTATTTAATGTCACTCTGCAGAATAGTGACATTGAGTACATTTCCAATTATGTTCCTGATATCAATACTAGGCATCCTCGCAGTTTTTTCTAGACTGTCTAACCTTTACTCTAGTAAATTGTATATTTATTCCTCATCTTCTTTTCCTTTTCTAAGATGTTTACTTTATCCTTGATTTCCTCGTGTTTGGTTGACAAAAAGTCTAAAGATGGACGTAAACTATATTCTGTTCCATAAATTCCAACATGGTCAATTCCATACACTTAAGTTGTTCGTTATGATCTTCATTCTTCAATAACATTTGTTCAATAGACGATTGAAAAGATTTAAAACTATTCTCCTGAGTTTTCATGTTAACGATAACATATTTTTTACATCCTCCATATAAACCTTGAAATCTTCCCTACACTCGTTATCTCTCCACCGATTGTCGTCCCATGGCATTTACATCTTTAAATGTAAGATCTGGTTCGAACATACTACATGTTTCTAGCAAATATGGCGGCGTGCGTATTAAAGACATCTCGAAAGTAGAAAATGAAAATGTTTTTGTTCAAAATAGAATTACAGAAATTACTTTTTAATCGTCAACAATTACATCTACCACCGGTTCAATCCTAGCCCTATCCCGAGAAGAACCGGCGAAACAAACTCAGCGGGCCTCATGAAGTGATGAGATATAAAAGTAAAAAAATATAAAAAATAAAAATACATTTGCATAATATTATAAATAATATACAATTTATAAATTTACAATGATTGTGGTACAAAAACATCCTGGGAGGAGGGTACTAATCCCAAGATAATATGGTATCTGACGACGCCGTATGGCTATCGTCACACGAAGGGCTGAGATAAGGAAGGTGGGAATATG
>LUGF01030482.1:0-11023 GCA_001625245.1 Calycopis cecrops
GAGACTACTCAATGGCAGCCAGACCGTCTCCAAGGAGGATAAATCTGGCCTTTTCAGAGGCCGTTTTAGATTCGGGACCATCCAATTATTGCCGCCTGCACCCGCAAAGGTTTAGTCGATATTGCACTCCCAAATGTCGAGTCCGACATTGGCCTAGGGGCCACCCGGGCTCCTAGGTTTCATACCTAAATGTATTCCCCTGCGTCAAGTGCGTCAAAAAACAAGGTCTAAAAAGAAAGAGAATCTCAAAGCTACCACAAAAACTTAGAGAACGTATGTTGTGCTATGTAAGGTTAAGCGTTGAGGTAAAGCAGCAGCTTGTAAGATAGAGGTACCTAAGGGTGCCAGGGATTAACGAATAATATGATGCTTCTGGGTCCTTTGATAATTCCAGTTTTTTTTATACTGGATAGGCTTGCGTTTGGTCACTGTCTCACCTGGTGGAAAGTGTAGACTTGGCCGACGATGGGGCACGTATGCCTAGAAGGTACATATTCAATCTCGATTTAAAGATTTCCAGGTTATAGATGTGAGGGACGTTGGTAGAATTGGCTTTTGTTCCGTTTTTAGGGAGCTAGGAAGCTTTTTTATTTTGCCAATTTTACTCAAATGGAAGATCCATTTGGGTGAAATTGCCAAGGTAAAAAGGCTTCTTGTTGTAACGATGATAATTAATTACCGTGGTATATAGAGTGTCGTTACATTCTAGGATCGTCTGTTATCTGTATCATTCATCAGACCAAAATTCCGTAGCCTTCAAAAGGCATTCCTTTTTTGCCGCTGCCGAATGCACTTTTAACAAATCACTTATTAACCATTAAATAAGTAATTTATTTTAAAAATAGACTTCAAAAAGTACCTATAAAATATTATATTAATATTATTTTTTATGCATTTAATGGTTGAGATGTAATGCCTTTTTGTCTCACAAATTCTTGTACATTTAATATTGAATAATAATAAATAGTTATTGCAATAATGTGTCCTTGTTGAATTTGAAATCTGATTTAATATACTTAGGTATATTCTTTAGTACTTTTAATATCTGAAAATTAATTTTCTTGACACATGGGGCCCCTTGACTTGCGGGGCCCGGGGCTATAGCCCCCCCTAGCCCCCCCCTAGATCCGGCGCTGTACCTATCTACGTCATCGGTGTGTCATGGCTAAAATTAGTGTTTTGGCGGGATATTTAAATAATACATTTTTAAAGTGGTTTTTAAACAGAAATACTTATCAAAATTAAATATAAGATTTTTGCGAGTTCCTTATACACGAAAGTATAATATAAGATGGTTTTCAAAATCATGTCAAATAGCCTATTTGATAACGCGCGTAAACGCTTCTTTGTGCAAGATGACGTTACACTAGTCCAGTGACGTCATGTACTCGTAAACAAATGTTAAATATTATACTATGCGTTATCTTTCGTTCTAAGAAATATATTATTCGAATGACATTATGTATCAAAAACAAGATCCGACACAAATAAACACCAACAACCAACACAACAGTAATAAATTGTTTTAGGCTTTCACGATTTGTATTCATATTTATATAATGTAAACGGGACTTAATCGCGTACTGTTTTAATCGAAGTATTTATTTTTATTATTTTAGTCGAAGTATCTGTCTGTACTGCAGTCGGGACCGAACCACTGAATCGAACTTCACAACCCGAAAACCCTCTCCACTGAACGTCATTACTATAATGGGGTATGTGAAGCGGTTAAAATCAGGAAATACAAAATTTTGAACCGGGAGGATGGGTATAGGTTGTAGGCTTTGTGGAATTCGGTTATCGGGAAATGTAGGCGTCGGGATGCATCCTCGAATAAATCATCGGATGTTGTGAGTGTTGTGTCGGGAGTCGGGACCTTAATGTTTTGAATGAAAATAATGAAGATCAATCGCGGGTAGTTCGAGTTACCGCTGGTAGTTCGAAGAATTCGCGCGGCTACGAGACGGTGACACCATGGAGCATCAGTCAACTTGTGACCACGGCCATTGCATTACGGCCGAAACGTCGAGAGTCGAGGTAAATACTTCGATTACAATAGTACGCGATTAACAGCAGTAATAGTATTACCCGACGCCAAAGACATGACGTAACATGCTTGTAAAATGCATATTTCATATTTCGTCGTCGTCGATTTGACCGACGCGACGTTAGGTCGTTTTGTGTCACACGACTTCCGAAGAAATTTCCGATTAAATAATCTGGCCTCCATTTATTTTATTAACATTATTTAAATATTTATTTGAAAATTTAAAAAAGACCGTTTGCCACAAGGATTTTTTTTTGTTTGAAAAAATGTTATCTTAAAATATGAGGGTATATGAAGACTCGCCTCCTTCAAGCTAGGCTTGCAGATCTGTGTAGGGCATGTATTAAATTTTTAGCTTGCTCCAAGCACTTCATCGTCGTCATTATCAGCCTTTATCGGTCCACTGCTGGGCCTCCTTGAAAAACGCCAAGAGGACCGATCTTTCTGGGCTCGGCCTCTGCACTGAGATCGTCTTCCCACCCTGAATGGTCGACCAACACTTCGTCTTGCTAAACGCGTCATCCACTCTAGAACCTTATAGGCCACCTTCTTTAGAGTGGTCATGAAGTTGAGTCCAGAGACCATCTTCTATGGGAAGGTGACTTGTGCTAAGACGAGCAAAATGTAATATTGGATGGTATCTTAGGGACTACAATGGACCCAGTCTATCATCAGGACTTAGTCGCAACCGAACAAAGTTTTGTCAGCTCAAGAGTCAAGACATTTGCGTATACAGGGCACGCGAAGAGGAAGGACATGTAATGGCGTAGCAGCAAAAACCAGAACTGACAGGGCCGATGACGACTTCTGTCTTTATGATGTCAGGCCCCAGAAAGGGAAGAGTGTTTTGACGAGAGGGCACTTAAAAAATTTGTAGGGAGTCAAGAACAGGTGGGTAGGAGCAGGAGGTTGGTGAGTAAGTGGCCTATTTGCTATCTATTCGTCAAGTATATTTTTTTATGGCATACGGGGCAAACAAGCAGTCGGAGCCATTTTCATGACCACTGACGCCCATAGACATCCGCATAGAGGCTATACAGATGCGCTGCCCTCCTTTCTCCTCCCACCTCCATGGGCCTAAACATTTATCAGCTCTTCTTGTATTATCTTGTAGTATTCTCTCATAGTATATAAGTATGTATACTCACTTCTCATCCGGTCGATGGGCGACAGACTAGCACCCGACGAGGCGCTGCCCACCGACGCGACTGTCAACAGATACATAAATATTATGATACTGTACCTAACTACGTAAACAAATCATTAGAAAACGCTGGGTTTATCCCCGCGTCACGTTTGTTTGTTAGAAAGATAACGGCGTTTACTGCACAAGTTGCAGCAGGCAGGCGTGAAGTGACGAACGACACTTATTAAATAAACAAGAAGTATATAATAGTTAATATAGGTATATAATTTTTTTTTTATATTATATAAGGGCAAATTAGTAGTTTAATTTATGATTTTATTTATAATTTAATTTATGATCACTTCCTACGGCTAAAACCATAGATTTAGAATGTACAAGATACACAATGTCAGAACAGAGGCGAGACAAAATGAATATTTGACAAATGTCAGAATTGCTACAAAAACACAGATATGACTTTGTCATTATTATGTAATCGGGTCGCTATGGCCTCTTACTCGCGTAAAATAATTGTCTCATATGTACTTCATCTACTGTCTCTTTTCTTTTCCGATGATTAGAAGTTAATTTGAATGTCTCGCTCCCACGCTTTGTCCATTTTTCGCGTAGTGAGAACAATTCTAAATCTATGGCTAAAACATCCGCATAGAGGTAATACAAATGCGTTGCCCTCCTACCTGCTTCCTTCCTCACCGCACTTTTATGTCATTTTTATATCGTGTGAGCAATGCAGCAATCCCGGTTGTGCATGCCCAATTCGGGTGCAAGGCCGCATGGCACTACCACTTACTAAAGTAAACATAGAGTAGGACAACATACATATAACTATATTCTGGATATGAGGATTTCCTCGGGCGTAATCACTCAACAATTAATATTTTAGTGGGCATCTGCTTTAAGAGAATTCTACTAATATTATAAATGCGAAAGTTTATGTTTGTTTGTTACTCCTTCGCGCAAAAACTGATGAACCGATTTTCATGAAATTTGGCAAACACACAGAGGGTAACTTGGATTACAACACAGGATAGTTTTTATCTCGAAAAATGTTCCTATGGGATGCCATAGGATGGTTTTTTATTTTCCACGGGATTGAAATATACACGGGTGAAACTGCGGGGCACAGCTAGTTGATTATATTATATTGTTTATTAATATTGTTATTAATAATATAAGCAAAATTGAGTCAAGTCACGTATTTTTTATATCTATGTTTGTTTGTAAAAATGTTGGTTGGGCAAATTAATCCATTCTTATTAAGGAGTAGCGGAGCTTTATTAAAATTCGTAGGCATCGTTAGGAATAGAAACTGAACCTAAATGAAATAATGAATGAAAAAAAATGAAAGAGATAAATATTGACTGGAAAATGTTTTTGTGGAATCGTATTTTATTTGCTGTCCAAAAGCTTACTAATTTTCTGTCCAAAAGCTTGAATGTATTATGGACTTTTCACATAACGATGGAGAATTATCGTTATATATATTAGGTATCGTAGGAAAAACGGAACCTAAAGATTAAGGGTCAATTCACACCAAAAGCGCGGCGAAGCGCAGCGAAGCGAAGCGACGCGCCCGGTAGGGAAGGCGCGCGGATTCGCGCGAAGGCTCGAGGATTCGCGCGAAGGCTCGAGGATTCGCTGGAATGCTCGAGAAGTCGCGGGCCTCCGCGAGCATTGGTATTGTATAAGCAGTCGTACATTTGCACCAAATAAATAAGCTTTTCATTCATTTCTAACACTTAATTGTTTGTTTGTGTGTTGTAAACACTGTATTAATTACCTACACTGCAAGGAATGAATGCAATGCTCGGACGCAACATACGCGAGCGGGGAGCGGGCGCGACGGGCGGGATACTTCCAGCGGCCGGCCGCTCGCGACTGCGCGAGCATTCCCGAGAATTCCCGCGAAGTCGCACGGCTCCGATTATGGAATTCCAGCGAAGTCTCGCGCATTCGAGCGACTTCGCGCGAATCCGCGCGTCTCGTTCGAGTTTCTTATGCGATAATAAGTATTAATAATTGTTATAAAGTTGAAATTCATATGACACATAAACTGCGCTCCGTTTCGCTGCGCTTCGCCGCGCTTTTGGTGTGAATTGACCCTAATTATGGTTTGAAAATGTTCTTATAGAAATTTTACTTCCAAAACTTGTTCATATTATGGGCTTTCCACACAATATCTGATGCTAAGTTATCACAGTGGCGTGCGGTTTCGGGCGCGAGCTGATATTTTCGTCAATCGCGAGCGACCGGCGTCACTATCGCGTAAACACCGCTATCTGGGTTCAAAGTTGGCGATACGAAGCCGGCCGCTCATGTCAACGTGCCACTTATACGAAAACTAAAGCCGATGTCTCATAAACAGTACACAGTTTATGTTATAACATCGGGAAAATAAATCTTCAGATTATAAATCTTTAGAAACAAGTGCCATGTGTATGCGTGCAGGCGAATTTAGTCGACACGAAACCTGCTCTGACTGCTCGTTTGCCCCCTTTTATTATAAAAAAAAATAGACAATAGAACAGAAATCTTTATTAGACCAAATAATTTTCATAAGATTTTTTTCACAACAAGTTACATGGATGACTTTAATATGTTATTTTATTAATTGGCTTTTTATTTCAAGACGACTTAAGTACACAGTATAAAAATCGGACAAGTGAATTTCTAATAATATGAGATAAACCGTGTGCACAGTGACAAGTCAAGAATGACACCAAAGTGACGTTTTACCGCGCTTACGCCGGTAACGTCCCTTCACACCTTTTACTTTAGTAGAGTGTTGAAGTCACACACACGCAGACGTACATTCACACACATACATGTTTATTTTTTTAGGTTCTTTTTATCTGCCTAATCTCTTTATTTTGAAATCGCCATCAATTTATAGATTAATTATTGTTGATATAATGCAATATTAATTCCGTCGTAGTTGAAAATACAGTTTTTATGACGCAGGGTCCGATAAGAAAGACGTTTTTTACTTTCACATCAAGTGGTTAGGTGGCACTTAAAAGTCACTTAACAGTTCAAGGGAGCCCTTTTACATTCCTTAACTAGTACACTTTGTGGTACACTTTACGGAAAAGCTTTAGCTTATGACTATAATGCCTATAGTAATTTAAACATGTGTCTAGATTTGTTATATAGAAAAAACAGCATACAGTCATAGGAACTGACGAAAGGAATTGAGACTTTAAAGTATCAAGTAACAATGACGTGTATTAAGTAGCACACACTTGTATCACGCCTACGAGGCTCTACGAGTTAGTGTAGCTCCACTTTACTGAGCTACGTAACGTGTTTTTAAAAGATTTTTAAAGTAAAACTTCTATACGAGGGTCAAACTGAAAGTTCTTAGAAAATTAAAAACTGAGCAAGCTAGCAAGTTATTACTTTTATTATATCTTTTCAAAATAGTGTCCATTCATATCAATACATCGCTGTATTCGAAAAAACCACTGAGAAAAGCACTTTGCCCACTCGTCTTTAGAGGTCTTTTCGACTGCCTTCTGAAACGCAGTCACTACTTCCTCGGCGTCTGTAAAACGTATTCCTTTAAGTTTTTTTTTTATTTTCGGGAATAAATAAAAATCGGAAGGTGCGAGGTCGGGGCTATGCGGCGGGTGACTCAGTAATTCCACGTCTGATGTAGCCAAATAGTCGATAGTTTGTCTTGCGGTGTGCGACGAGGCGTTGTCGTGATGAAGGGAGATCCTACTGCGAGGTCGTTTCTCCCGAACTTTTTCCAAGACATGTGGCAAATAATTGTTAGTGTACCACTCTGTAGTAACTGTTTTTTGATCCTCTTAAACAATTGTTGCGTAATGACCTGTCCTGTGTAAGAACGAGGACACCATCTTTTTTCCCACGCTTCGACCTCTCTTCACTTTAGTTGGCAACTCTTCGGAAGGAAACACCCACTGAGCAGACTGTCTTTTGGTTTCCGGGTCATAACAGTAAATCCAACTTTCGTCACCTGTAAGTACGTCGAATACAGCGTTTGAGCCACCTCCGTCAAAACTTTGAACCATTTCACGGCACCAATCACACGGTGGAGTTTTTGGGCTTCGGTCAAATTATGAGGTATGCACTGGGCACAAAGCTTCCTGACAGCTAAATGTTCATGGAGAATTTTGTGGACTTGACTCATAACGATCCCTAAACTTGGCGAATCTGCTGATAGGTTACTCTTTTATCAGTCTCTATCATACGCCGCACAACACTGATGTTATCTTCAGTCGTCACCGTAAAAGCCACGTGTAGGAACACGCAGATCATCGGTGAGATTAGTGCGACCACGTTTAAACTCATTAAACCAAGTTGTAAATAGTGGCACGAGATGGGGCTTCATCGTGAAAGGCCAATCGAAGTCTATCATAACTTTCTTGTTGACTTAAATGACATCGAAAGGCATAAAAAATTGAACGAAAATTTTCTCGCGTTAAATTCATGCTGACGTGACACAGCCAATTTTCAATTTGCCGCCAAAACTTAAAACAAATGATAAAAGAATAAAATCCTTAATCAAATAACAAAGAGTTCCATTTTCAAAATTCGAACTTACTTTTTTTTTATATTGTTTGCAAGTGGCCAGTTCTAAAAACTTTTAGAGTGACCCTCGTACGCGCGCTTGACAAGGGGAGTAAGCTGACGAGAGCGTTACAAAAATCACACATCGGGCGAGGCCAATGGATTGACATACAAATTCAAAATCGATTTAAGTGAACATTTTTGTAGGTATTTAAAAAATATATCATATGACATGTTATGTCATTGTGACTACGGCAACGAAAATCAATAATTAAGTTTTACTTCAGGTGTGTGGTCTAAAGCACACACTTTTTTTGCTAATTACTTATTATACCCACAGACACCGTACCTCGTTCGTGCTGCTTGGCTCTAGCGTGCGCGCGCTGCAGCTCGCGTGTCCACGCGCTCGTCTCAGCCAGCCCCTGGTCTCCACACAACTTCACGATCAGCTTCAGACCTAGAGTACATATATTGCATCATCATTATTGCAATTTGCATACATGCCTAGGTAAGGCACTACTACATGTTTACGACTGTCTCGTTTTGTAGATATTTTACGAGTCGTGGTCTGTGTGTGTGTGTGTGTGTGTGTGTGTGATGGGTATGTTATACCCGGCCGAAACATGGACCAGAGATATATGTTTTCGCTAGTACCTTTAATATTTTATCGTATTAAAACCCGCAAGGCAACTACAAAATATGTAAAGTACCTCGGTTATCTAGCGGTAAACAAATTTATGTCTAGCAAAAAGTATTTAGTAATTACCTATAGCAGTAAGAGGTAGTGCCACCCTGCATGCATGCATGTAGCCGAATTGGGCCGGCACGACCGGGGAAGTAACGAAACCGGAGTAAAGTGACAGCTGTGCTCTGAAGGTGGGACGAGAAAGGAGGGCAGCGCATATATATTACCTCTATGTGGATGTCTAAGGACATCGGTAGTCATAAAAATGTCCCCGACTGCTCGTTTTCCCCCCTATACCTAAAAAAAGTAGAGCCTCACTGCGTTGCAGCCGTATCGGGCCGGCACGAGCGCTGTCCACGTGGCGTATTGAGATGACGTGAAGGAGGACATCGGCATATGCGGATACTGGTAGTCATCAAAAGTCAGCGTTTTCTCGTTTGTCCCCTTATACTATAAAGAAATAATATACTTACACTGCACGTTGTCAGGAAACCTCGAGTTGAGGTTCTTGTAGAGAGTGAGCGCCTCCTGGTAGCGGCCGCTGGCGCGGAGGCAGCCGCCCATCAGCAGACCCCATTGAGGCTGGCAATTATACAGATGTTACGAAAAAATCCCACCGAAGCCGAGTCTGACTCGGGCGGTACAAATATCGCTATATATATAAAATTCTCGTGTCACAATATTAATTACCATACTACTCCGATACGGCTAGAGCGATTCTCATGAAATTTTGTGTGCCCGATATGGGTAGGTCTGAATATCGGCCAATATCTATTTTTCATCCCGATATTCCCAAGGGATCGAAAGTTACGCGGGTGAAACCGCGGAGCGAAGCTACTTACAATATATAATTTGACAATACGTCTTTACAGGCACCGACATACAATTCGTATGAAACGAACTACACAAATAAGTGTGTGATGGTTGTTCAGTGATACATCCATAATTTACCATTTATTTTTAGTATTTGTTGTTATAGCAGCGGTAGCAATGCAAAATCTGTGAAATATCAACTGTCTATCATATTTTTTTTATAAGACAAGGGGAAAATTTATACTCTTTAAAATGGTAACTCAAATAGGTAATAATAACGTAATATTTCCTATTTAACATTAATATCAATACGAGATATTTAAATGGAGCGATATTATTAATGGTGGCTTGACTTAGCTGATGTAAGAGAGCTTATTAAAAACAAGTCGGGTTACATCACATTGTGTTGTTTACAAAACACTGATAAACGTGCAAGCAAGTATTTATATATACATGTTTGCTATTTCATTGTAAACCCGGGAATTACTTTTTTCTTAGCATAGGCATATAGGGATATGCTTATGTTAAGCAAAAAGTAATTCCCGGGCATATTATTTGGTGACCGCTGACACCCATAAGCAAGTGGAAAAGGAAATACTTCTATATATAAGAAAAATATGCAAATGCGTTGCCCTACCTCTCCCGATTCCGACAATGGGCCACCGGCCACTCACAAGCCACACAAAACGCACTGTACATACCATAGATTTAGAATGTACAAGATACACAATGTCAGAACAGAGCCGAGACAAAAAAAATATTTGATAAATGTCAGGATTACTACAAAAACACGTACATGACTTTGTCATTATTATGTAATCGGGTCGCTGTGGACTCTTACTCGCGTAAAATAATGGTCTCATATGTACTTCATCTGCTGTCTCTTTTCTTTTCCGATGATTGGAACTTAATTTGAATGTCTCGCTCCCACGCTTTGTACATCTTGTAGTCTTTAAGATAAAAGTAGGCTTTTTACTTGGAGAGCCCTAAGACATATCGGTCAGGAAATACCGAGGGCGGCAGCTGATTCCTCAAAGACTTAGAGATCGTCTAGAAAAGAGCCTACTCTCATCTCAACACAAACGAAATGGCACCAGAAAGTCTATATGAGTATTTTCCACAAATTTATCTTATAGTATGAAAGATATCCATCCGCAGAAAATTATTTATTCAAATAATCTCATCGTCAAATCTAATAGCGCGCATTTCCCCTGTTTACTGCAACTTTTCGTTCCTTCTCACGAAATCACTTCCACAGTTTTCTAGGAATGATTTCGAGCAAAAGGGACAAACAATCATAAAGGGAAACATGATAGAAATAGAAATCGGTTTATTGACAATTCTAAAAATTAGAACTTGGAAAGATTTTATTTTCGTGCCTAAACTTATGTTGTTGAAGCGAAGAGAAATCCAGTACAGCTTCATAGGATTGCTTTATGTGCTCTTAGGGTGACGAGACTAAGTTTACACCGCCACGCCCCCTGCTCCTGCACAATGCTGCGGTGTTATAGCTACACTCACTTTGCTGGGCTGCAGCCTGGCGGTGCAGCGGTAGTACTGCAGCGCGCGCAGCTCGCACGGCCACGCCCCCTCCTGCATACAGCTGTGCTGCTGTAACTACACTCACGTTGCTGGGCTGCAGCCTGGCGGTGCAGCGGTATTACTGCAGCGCGCGCAGCTCGCACGGCCACGCCCCCTCCTGCACACAGCTGTGCTGCTGGCTACATTCACTTTGCTGGGCTGCAGCCTGGCGGTGCAGCGGTATTACTGCAGCGCGCACAGCTCGCACGACCCC
>LUGF01030482.1:11228-53788 GCA_001625245.1 Calycopis cecrops
AATAACTCAATGAGCTCGCACGACCCCGCCCCCTCCTGCACAAAGCTGTGCTGCTGTAGCTACACTCACGTTGCTGGGCTGCAGCCTGGCGGCGCGGCGGTAGTACTGCAGCGCCTCCTCGGGCGCCGCCTCGGCCGCCAGCCACTGCAGCGCGCGAAGCTCGCTCGGCCACACCGCTTCCACCTGAAGACATCATCACTTTACTAACAACTAGGCTTATCGTCCTCAGATTGGCATGACTTTTCTGCAAGAATTTGTTTAATTTAATTTGTGTAACAAACGTGAGGTAGGGGGTAGAATAAAGTGGGAGAACTCTTCTGTATTACCCATATGCCACCGCTTGTCTACAATTTTTTTTAAATATCAGTACAGATAAAACCATGTAGAAATGATAGTATAGCTGGGCATCTTACGTCCTGGTAGTGATGCTTGGCGGTCTGCGTGTCGCCCGCGTCTGCGTGCAGTTGTGCGAGCGCGCCCGTGACGCTAGCGTCCCAGTTGCCGATCATACTGTACCTGCGCGCGGCAAACGAAACAATAAAAAAACATTGTTTGTATGCCTTAAAAATGTGTAATATGTTTTTTGTATGCCATAATATAACATGGCAATTGTGCTGGACAAAATATTATTTTATTTAACAATTACACATACCACATTTATACAAATAAAGGATTTGAAATAAAAAAAACTTTTTTTTAATTTATTTATTTTATATTTAGGAGGAACAAAAGCTTAAAAATAACAATACAACAAAAAAAATAAAAAATTAGAAAGATTAAAAACAGTTCCCCACTAGTAGAAACAGTATTTATCAACATACAATCAAGGTTATATTATGGTATGGTAAGGTCATATTATGGTATGCTAACATTGGTCTTTCTCGGCACCTATATCCTTCCACATTCACATTGTATATCTGTTTTGTTACCGTTTCAAATTTCATTCAACATGTCTGAACCAACGCAGCTCGACTTTTCTCGTTTTAACGTTAACATAACCTAAAAAAGCAAAAAACGGAGAGCAAGAAATTACGCTCTTACTGCTGTGTACGTACCAGTGTTCAGCGGCGTCGTCGTCAGTGCGTGCGCGCGAGACACGTGCGAGCGCGGCCGCACTCAGCGCACGCAGCGTGGCGCCCGCGCCTGCCGCAGCGCCGCGCACACGCTGCCAACGCGCCTCGGCACGACCGCCCTCTCCACACGTCTCCAGGACTAGGGCTGCAAACACAAAAAGCCGACCTCGCATTAAAATAATACCTAGACATCGTATGAGCGTCTTCTCTTTGCTTGCGCAGCCTAAATTCAGGTATGCAAAAAACCACTAAAAATACACAATCCAAATTAGTATGGATCGTAGGTCTGGTCTTGCGCCATGATGATCGTTTGCCTTAATTTCAGCAACGAAAATTATTTCATCTCTCCACGATCCCTATCAAAAGGGCGACTTCTTCATAAAGAATTGCTAACACATTGTAAATCTTTTGATTATTACAGAGTACAGAGGCTATAAGAATTTGTAAAACCAAGAGATTGTGCAAATGCATTGCGTTTAAAGTTTAGAATTAAGAAAAAAGCTAAAGAAATTAAAGACTACGGTAGGTTTAGTCATATAAAATTTTAAAAGAAGTCAAAATTACAAACCGGTATCGTACATAGCTACTAGGTTAGCAGGGTCGAGGTGCGAGGCGGCTGACAGCTGCTCTGCTGCGCTCCCCATCGCGTTGCGTTCTGTGACGCTGCGATCCACGCCACTCCGTTCGCTGGCGCTACGCCCGCCACTACGTCCTGAGTCGCTTCGCTCCACGCCGCTTCGCATGACGGACGCAAGATTCGACAAAGCGCCCGACACGCGCGCCACACACGAGTACGGGTCGTCTCTCGCTGCCGCTTCGCTCAGCGATTGCGCTTCGGACCACTTACCCAACTGTCAAATTAACGTCGCTTATAAAACCAATCCTTTTATCGTTGCTCTTTACTTATGGCAGAGCAGTCGAATAGTCGGAAATCTGTACTAACTACCGTCATTCACAAAGCACTCTGAATGTGACAGCCATCACTTGTCGTCATTATTAAATGACAGTGAGGTCGTGTCTCGTATTAGCGTACTAGTTTACTACGTGTACTACATATCAAACTGTATGCTACTATAGGTTTGTCATATTCTACATTAATAAAAATATTATTGTTGACTCCAAATTGTAACTGTTTTGTTCGCAAATAATTTAAATGAAACAACAGTACATATGTAGTTTTGAGTGTCGTGGTACCGTAGAATAAATTTAGTGTTGTCTGTATCGTAGAAAATAATTAAGCTAATATACCGCATAAGCAACAAAAGCGGCGTCCGCGTTGGCTTCGGCGCGAAGTATCCGATCGTTGGGATGAGCGCGAGCGACCGCCTTCAAGCGCTGCAGCGCTTTCGTCCCCGCGGCTATGGCACCGTGACTGTTGGTACTACCCGTGGTACCGGTGGCGCCCGCAGCGGTCCGCAGCGCTGCGAGCGCGCTGCCCAGCTCCAGGCGCGCCCCCGCCCCTCCGCCCGAGTAGCCGCGTAACGCCTCCACGCACCACGACGGGCCTCTAAACAATTGTGCATGTCATTAACATTCACAATCAATCTATATTATGTAGCCGCCTCTGACGTTTTGTATTCCGTAGGAGTAAGCTATAGGAAGAGCGAATTGGGCCAGGAAGACGGAAGGTATATCTCTCGCCTACACGATAGCAGAGTGTTGCTGTGCTGTCGCGTTTTGTGCGGTGTGTAAGTAGCTGGTGGCTCATGGACACCCACGGACATGGGAGGAGGAAGGATGATCACGCAACTGTATAAACTATGCAGATATCCACATAATATTAAAAAAAAACATTTATCCTGATGATTAAAACGCTTGAACATTATTAGATTGTACTACGATATACGCACGGTGCGTCGTCGGCTCGCCGCTGCAGCGCGGCCGCGGCCAGCACGAGGCAGCGCTCGGCGTGAGCGGCGGCTGCACGCGACCAGCGCGACAGCTTGTCTCCTCTCACCACGTCGCGGACTACACACTCGAACGCATCCTTCTCCTGTAATGCCATCCGAATCTTGTCATAATCTTTGTTGCTGAGATCATTGTTCTAGAGAGTACATGTTTATTTTTAAAACACCCGCAAGCTCTCACATATAGATAGCTTGAGTTTTTTACAACAAATTTTGTTCTACGACTTTTGACATAACACAACAAATTTACTTTAGGTGATTTTTATTTGTAAGTCCCGCTCAGCTCGCACATGTGGACAGCTTGTAAGACCCCCTCCCCCCTCATTCCCCGCAAGCGTCACGGTCTGTCCACCTTATCTTGTGTATGAACTTATAACGCTCGGACGAATTTTATTTGTATTTGTTTTTGTGACAAAATTAATTAGCGAAGTATGAAAAGTCGTAGTACATTACAAATTTTAAAAATCGTCTAAAATAAATTTATTGAGTTATGTCAAATGTCGTAGAACAAATGTTGTTGTATATCGGAGAGCTTGCTGGTATGTTACAAATAATACTGTATAATTATACATAAACTTTAAAAATGGGTACAACATTGAGAGAAGCCGGTTATACCGCTTGTAAATGGCACAATGAGTTATTTATTTATTTCATATTCTAATTCCTTTTATTGATCTGAATCCAATTGATACGAAACCAATTTATTCCTTACAAAATGTCTTAGGTAGGTATTTAAATTTATAAAAACTAACGTAAGTATTTTTGTTTTGGGTATTTTCGATTTTATACAGTAACTACCTGTGGCCCGCGGTTTCACCCGCGTTAATTTCTAAGAAATCCATATAAACTTCAACACCATATTTCACCCCCTTAGGGGTTGAATTTCTAAAAATGCCGACGTCTAACATCTACCTGGATGCCAAATTTCAGCTTGATCCGTCCAGTGGTTTGGGCTGTGCGTTAATAGATGGCTATGTCACGTTTGAGTTTTATATATATAGATAACGCTAACACTTCTACCGTCTATATTTTGTTGTAAAACTTTCTGTTTGTTCTAATCTTCAGTACAGCATAAGTAGTATGGGTGTATAGTAGTTGACTTACGTCGTCGATGGTGATGTCGTGGTGGTGAGTGGGCGGCTCCACATCGAGCATGGCGTGGAAGGCCGCCTTCCCCCCCTCCGCGTCGTCCAACGCCACGGAACAGAGCACCAGGTGGAGACCTGGTCAAGTGACACATCGTTGTCATGAGTTCGCGTCAGCAACATGCTATGCAGGATATAAAAGTAGAACTACGATGACTCGTAGCCAACACGTGCCGCTACTAACTTATGGTCATTGTTACTTCATTGATTAAATATTTACATTTCAATGTAGTCCCTATAGTTGTTTTTAACGTTATTTTGGAGTTGAGGCAGCTTGCATCGAGCCTAACAACGTAGAGTTCGAGCCGCTCGCAGGTGCTTTAGTGGGATCTGCCTATCGGCCGTATGGGCCTGCTACTGCGGCGATACCGAGGAGGGAGGCGTGCGCTATGTATTGTGGAAGTGTCGACTTAGCCTGGTACCTAAAAGCAACTAGCATAATATCAATTAATATTTTAAAAGACTTAAAAACATAAATTGATATAACAAAATGTACGGCCAGGTTATTTGTAGATGTATTTTTTTATGGTATAGGGAGGCAAATGCGCAGTCGGAGCCATTTTCATGTCTACCGACGCCCATAGACATCTGCACTCCGTAGGCCACCGGCTACTTACACACCGTACGAAACACTTAACGCCGGTCTCGTGTAATGGCTCACGGTACCACTGTACCTCCCCGGTCGTACCGGCCCAAATCGGCTGCATGCAAGCATGTAGGGTGGCAGTACGTCTTACAAAAATAAATGTATAGAAATAAATTACAAAAAACTGAATGAAGTGATCAAACGAACTGTACGCACCTGTCTGGAAGTCCCCCTGCTCCTGCATGATGTGCTGGAAGTTGGTGACGGCGTCGCGGAACTTGCCCATGCGCACCAGCAGCAGACCGATGTTGTGCATCACCTTCATTCTGATATTAAATAAATGAATACGTAAATAAACAACTATATAAATGAATAAATAAATAAAACGATAAATAAATCAATCAACAAGCAAGTAAATAAATAAATAAATGTCCCTTTATTTCGGATAAAATCTTTAATGTCTAGGGATATTTAGTGTTAATAACATCTAGATATTAAAACGACATTTTAGAATAATTAGACATCTGTATCAGACGCGTCTTTCTATAGTTAACGAATACGTTCGAAGAGGTGTCAGGCTGTACTGTATCCAAACTAGGCTGGCACGACCGGGGAGGTACCTCTCATTCGTATAATACTGCTGAAAAATGGCAGCTTTGCTGTCGCGTTATAAAGTTTTTGTTAAAACAATAACTTTATTTTCTTCTAGTTAAGGTCTTGTCGGTATAGAGATTTAAGTAAGGTGGGTGGACCATAGAAGGCCATGCTCCTTTGAAGGCCAACTATTAAAAAATCATAGTTATTGACATGTAAAGACATATTCCTTCTACTACGCACTAAGATCCATCAAAGTCGAGTCCACAAACGCGGCGACAAGTCGATGGCGCCGCTATTGTGGCTATGCGATGCCACGTTTCGTAGACTACGTTCGTCGACGTTACAATTGTTATTCGCGCGCACAGCAAAACGTAGATTTTTAGTCAATTACCTATTATTATCTCATATTTTTTTACTGTGAATTGTCGTATCAGGATATGTTTATGGTACTAAAAGAAAAAAAACATAGTTTTGCTCCAATTTAAGTTAAAATATTGGTAGTTTTCTTAGGAAAGCCAGCGGTTCCTTATAAGGCCAATCAAAAATTTCACGGTTGGCCTTGCTAGGGTACATAGGTCTTACAAGGAACATTTACAAACTATGAACATATGAACAATTACTTTTTATTTACAAAATTATTAATTTAGTCTGTGGTTTCTATTATTTTATTATAATTAATTTGAAAAAGTCGTAATAGTTAGTTTGGCCGATTTGGGAACATTTTGGCCTTACAAAGAACGGACCCAAAAGTAGGCCATTCTATGTAAAAAAAAAGTTTTTAATTTCATTATAAAACACGTTGGGAAGTTATTTAATGCCAATATAATACTCATTACTACTATTTTCAAGTAATTTCCATCAATATATTTTTAGTTATACAATGGTGTTCAAGTAATGTTCGTTGAGTTTTTTATAGATGATTCAAATATACTAAGCATTTAATGTTTCGCATAAGTGATAGAGCTTATTATGTTATTTTAGTAACAGCGGATATATTTTTTATTACAATTCTAATTTTAAGTTTAACGATTGATGTTTAATATTGGCCTTGTTTGGAGCCGTGTTCCTTGCAAGGCCATTTGGAATAGCTTTATAAAACCAGAGTTTAATAAATAAAGTGACTAAAGTTAGGTAAAAAAAAGTCATTTGCATGGTGCATAATAAAACAAAGTACTACTTAATAACTCGTTTCCTTCATTTATCCAATAAATAAACGAATAAAAAGCATTTACTCGTTAGAGTGGCCTTCCATGGTCCACCCACCTTAATTAAAGCTAATAAAATACACATTGTGTGATATTGTGATAAAAAATATAACACAACACTAAGTACAAGCTTGTGTTAACATTTTTTTGATGACCTCATCATAATCAAAATTTCTTCTGGCACTAACGTGCAATCTTGAGGTTTGACGAGAATTAATTTATTTTTATATGCAATGCAAACAATTCAAAAATTCTACATTTACAAACATATAAACATAGCTGAGCTGGCTGTTATAATAGTTTATGATTTTTATTATTATAAATAACATATATCCTCTATACCCTAAGATTCGTGCCTGTGCGAATTTTTATTTAATAATCAGTCCAGTAGTTTTATTCTTAGATTTACAATTGTTTTCACTACGTGAAAGATGCACAAAACGTGGAAGCGAGACATTCAAATTAAGTTCCAATATCGGAAAAGAAAAGAGACAGTAGATGAAGTGCATATGAGACCATTATTTTACGCGAGTAAGAGGCCATAGCGGCCCGATTACATAATAATGACAAAGTCAAAATGACAAAGTAATAATGACAAAGTCAATGTCAAAAAAAAATGTGTTGTTGTAGTAATTCTGACATTTGTCAAATATTTTTTTTGTCTCGCCTCTGTTCTGACATTGCGTATCTTGTACCTTCTAAACCTATGAGTTTTGTAGAGCGTGTTAAAAATACATATCATAAAATGTCACCTCAAATCTTTCTCAGCGGTCGGCGTTTGGTCCAACGCCATTCTGTACAACTTCAACGCTTTTGGATGTTCGCCCATTTTGAAATATATATTCCCCATATTCACCTGAAAAAGTTAAAGCATACTAATATAATAAAGATTTGGAAACGATGTATTTTATTTACGTACTGATCAGTACTATCCTTCACTTCTTTTAAGTGGAATTTGAACACCGTTTTTATCTGCTATGTATAGAACTCATATTTTTTCTGCTTGACGCCTCTGATGAAGTTTCCACTTCTATACACCGATTATATTATTCTCAAACTTAGGTTCAAAATGACGTAATAAGATAATACAGCGAATTTTCAAAACAGACAAGCAGTTAAATTTTGAATTAAATACCGCAATGGCCATACAAATCCTACTAATATTATAAATGCGAAAGTAGGTTTTTTTGTTTGTTTGTCACTCCTTCACGCAAAAACCGTAGAACCGATTTACATAAAATTTGGCACACATATAGAGGGTAACTTGAATTAACACAGGATTTTATTCTGAAAAAATGTATCTATGAGATGCCATGGGATGATTTTCTATTTTCCACGGGAATGAAAATTACGCGGGTGAAACCGCGGGGCGCAGCTAGTAGAAAATATTTTTGGGACCCTAGTATCATTTATGAGGCCCTTGTCGCCTCCTCCTCCTAATCCTCCTAATATTATCCACCGGGCAACCCCTAAACCACGCAAAACGCGACACCATAGCGTTGTATTTGCCTTTGCATCGCCCGTCTGAACTCGGGACTCGCGAGGCGTCACTCTGGCGTCTCTGAAGCCCAACAATATCGTGATCTATTCTCATGTAGAATTGTAAGTCGTCGCTGGCGTACCTTCAGCCTGTTGGCGTGTGGGAACAGCCTGTTCCTCGTTAGCAGCTGGTATGTGTTCAGAGCTTCTGCGTACATCTCGTTGAGGGCGTACTGGTCCGCCAAATTGCAGAGGACCTGGAAAGTAGAAAATCGGTCAAGGGAGAGTCGTACTCGCACGCCGAGCGTTCTATAACTATAGTTCTGTTATTATGTCGCTACAGACTCGGTCACAAAACGTGGGAGCGGTGGCGCAAGTGTTTCCCTCTCTTTCTCACTCACGGGTCTTATAGGCAAGAGCAGTGCCGCGAATATTGATGTCAAGAAGTAACTCATAAGGTCCGCAGTGACATAAAAACAAATCTATAACGGGCGATATGTGCATGACAACTTACTTTCCCGGCGTAAGCACTCATTTTGCACGAAATTTACTAAACGAATAACCATAAATCACCCATCGGATATCATCGTATACAATGCTAATACATTGTATACTCACTATATCATTTATTGCCTTACTTGATTTTAGGTCGGATTTTTAGGTTTTCTTAACAGGTATACAGACGTAGTAATTGTATACAGGTTCGGTTTTTGATAATGACGTATGAATAAAATCAAATTAAAATATATGTACATATAAATATAATAGCAGTCTTTCCAGTTTTTCGGAAGCTTCACAGGAGTATAAAATCCATCGGCCATGTTATGCTCTAAAAGCTCTACACATTCGACGTCGATTCATCAACTACTAGATGTCTAGGAGCTGACGTATCGAGCTATCGTCTACGTAGAGCCTCCCTGAGGTTCCCTGGTGAGACCTATGTTCATTCGGTGATTATTTCATTTTTTTTTTTATAGCATAGGACCTGATGTAAAGTGATCACCTGCGCCCGCAGACATCCGTAACACCAGAGGTCTGACTATTGATGAAACATATATTAATCTATGTGATGTGCTATTGCCGTCATAAATCCAGTAGATACACTTACAGCAAACGTAAGGTCCAAGTTGTGCGAGTCTCCTATGTTGGCCTGCTCCTGCATGCGGATCAGCTGCCGCTCGAGTGCCGATGCTTCTTGAGCCTTTGCGAGTGCCTGAAACACGATAACAATATTAAGAACCACGCTTCTTTAAGGTTACTGAAACACCTGGAGTGTGATATTTAAGTAAAGTTCCTAAAATTTAAAACCTACAATTTCCATTAAAGATCTTGTTAACCAATTAGCAATTTAACTTTCAAATACTCTACAATCGGGCAGTAGCTGAAATCCGTGGATCTAGCTTATGCTGGATCATATGCACTGAGTTACTTACCCATTTGCGTCGCTACAGCACATAAATACACAATATGAATAAGCATTGTGTTAGATTAAAATTATTTTTTATAAGTACTTAGTATTATTTTGTAATTGTGCTGTTTGTAATTGCAAATAAAGTTTTTATCTATCTATCAATCTCTAGTTTTACAGATTCTGATTAGTAGAAGTAATGGATTAAAAGCATTTACGCGATACTTAAGAATGTAATATGGAATAGAAAGAAGACACTTAATTAGTAACCTGTGCAAACGGCCTAAAATTTATTTTTAGGAATATACAAGGGCTTGACTGAACTATACATATACAACAAAATGACTTGTGGTTTACTTAGTTATTACAGCCCAGACACCTTAGTATTCTTCAAGCAGGCGTGGTGGTTAAGAGAAGATCGAGGTGTTCGGAGTTAGGTTAGGCGCAGGACTGACGGCTTTATATGCTCTACAAAGTATGTACAGTATGACTGACTGCGGACAGAAATTTGAAAAATACCAATTAATAATAATAATTGGTCCAATCCGTAATTCGAATCTAAGCCCATAATATGATCTTCGGCAGAACATACTTGTCACTAATGACTAGACCAACTCTCTACTCCAACTTTCTGATTTTTACATTAAACAATTAGTCCAATCCGCACCCGAATCCTCTTAATCTTAGACAGAACATGCACAAAGTAGGTAATACATACCTGACTCATATCATTCTCCCTTTTACTGCTGACCTCATCCCCTTGCTCCTTCTGTGCACTCAACATACAAGACTCTTCTACTAAAGTCATTATTCTTGCTTCCATTTGCTTGATTTTGTCTTCAATACTAAAAAGTTAGGTGTAATTTAATATTTTCTATATTTGGTATAAATGGAAGATACGTCATAAGTATCCACTGCTGGTATTATATTTATGCCTACAAAAGCAAAAAAATAAGCACAGATTAGAGTAATCACTTATGCAGAGAATGTCAACATTAGGAAAGTGTTTTCGTTGCTACTTGAACCAAATATGCGGCAGACTGGTTCGAAGTTTAGGCATTATTATTATTTGGCTTCACGCCAGAACAAGCTAAATTGACACTTTAACTTACATCAGTTACAAAACTTAAACGCTTAGGTATATTAAGCGAAATTTTCGAAAATTTCATTATCATCTTCTATGGATATTAATGAATGATTATTGTCTGCATCATACATGCTTATTTTTGTTGTTGATTAGTTAATATTTACATAATTTACTTTGTTTAAATGTACCTACCATACCTCTCTAAATAATTAATAGAATATACTTCGATTCATCATCTTTCGTTCGGCGATCGTTATTAGTCGGAGGATTCTACTGCTAAACACAGGGCTCCTCCATAAAATGAGTCACAGTCACTTGCATCCACTGGTTCCCAGCCAATATAATACTAGGTAGAAGGGAGTCGGATTCGGGGGAACCATATGTAACTCATTTAGCTAATATCGTAAGGAAAATAACAATCTCTTTCGATTCAACCAAAAAAGTAAATAAAACCATACATTTTTAGTAATCATCGGAGCCGCCCCCAATCTCAAATTTTTTTATGGTAGAGGGGTGGAACGAGCAGTCGGGACATTTTCACCACTGCCGACGCGCATAGACATCCGCATAGAGGCAATACAGATGCGCTGCCCTCCTTTCTCCTTCCACCTCCATGGGCCACCGGCTACTTACACACCGCACGAAAAGCGACAACATATTCCCCCGTTTTACGGTATATACCTCTCCTCTTTCTTCGTCTCTCTTGCGGCGCTGTCCCTAGCGGAGGAGGTGTAGCCGGCTGCACGCACGGCGGTCACGGGACGCGCGGCTGTGCCCGCTCGCGACGGGTTGCGCACGCTCACCGTGCCCACTCGGAATATCTTGAAAATTGTGAATTGATAAAATATTAAGACTACAAGAAATAAACATTTAATTTTTGTATACCTATACGTATGTTTGCAAGCAGCTCCTGACCATGAGCTGTGGGACTCTCTGTGAGACGCATATATATCCATCAGTGGACGTCTTTTGGCTGCTAATGATGATGATGATGATTATACGTAGCCTACCTAGGCCCCATCCTAATTCCAAAATACAGAATTCTCAAAAATTACATATAAATTGACTGTGCTGTCTTTCAGGTCAGGGCAATGAATATGTAAAGCATGATCTTCCGTCTTTTATGTGATTCAAACTTGCAATAGCCAAGAGAAACATGCGGTACATCAGGTACAGATCGGTAGTTATTCCCTCACGCAATATAGCACCTACGCCAATTTATTCACAGATTCGTATTGACACTCTCAATGCGGCCTACACGAAGTACTAGAAGGTTAGCAACTCATCCGATGGTCCCTCACCCATTCGATTATCCTGTGGACAAAAAGGCCATGAAGGTAGATCAGTGAACGAAGTAATCGATAGATAGATGTAGGTATTCTTTTTTTTTTTGCTGTAGTATGAAGTATTGAATAAATTTATTTCTATTCTATTCCATTCTATCCTAGACTAATTTAGTGGCAGACTTCATAGGTATCTACTGATTAATTATTTGTAAATTATGAGTATCTACTAATGCCGCAATATTATTATGTAAATGTTGCCTATACAAGACTCAATCATGTCAAAAGTTATGAGTAACAAAGAGACCCAATTAAACAAACCGTATCCAAAAATCGTGGATGGCTGTTTGAACCTTAGATTAAGTATACTACCGTGTATACTTAATCTAAGGTTTGAGCATGAATATCTGAATAATGTCACAAATTGACGACATAATATTGACTTACCCCTGTCCCCATCCGGCTAGGAGTCGCCCTACCTATCCCAGCAGTACGGAGCACCTGTTGAAAGCCCTGATCTTCTCGCAGGTTCCTCGTGTCCAGCGCTGGGGCCACGTCATTGAAGCCCGAGTACAACTCGTCTTCGTCGTCTATCACCTTCGCCGTGCGAGGCTTATCCATGCCCTGTCTGGAATCACTGTACCGAGAAGCCATCATCTTGTAAACAGCTCACTGCACTTAATGATGAGGATACGGAGATGATTTCATTTAAAATACCGCCTGCGAATTATCACTTTGTTGTGACGCGGTACCCATGGCAACCAATTATCGTAGATACCGTAGACAGAGATAATAAACAATATAAAATCGATATATATATTTTTTTTACTTAACGTACCTAATTGGGTATAATGTCCATAAAACATTTACCTAAATTCGTAGATAAATTTAAGTATAGCTTGGCAAAAAAGAGTCTTGACGCGGTGACAGCAGGAACTAAAATGTTTAATTGTGGCAGCACTAAAAGACTTGTCAACTTCTAGTACATTTTCAGAGCCACCACTATGCGCTCACAACGACCGCGCTCACGAGCGTTTTTTTTCCGGTTCACTAACCTGTAAACGCACCCATCATGAACCCAAGTGGAATGGGCTGTATAGTTGTAAAAAAACCAGTTAGCTACCGTTAATTACCTAATGTATGGCTAGCTACCGATAAAACGCGGTTATTAACTGTTAATTATCCGAATAACCACGAATCTAAACTCCCAGGTGACGTGAGACATTTTTTAACGGCTGGTTAAAATCGTTAATAACCTCTTTCGCATCCAGTCTTAAGCGTGGTTGTTGTCAGCGCTTAGTAGAACGTACTGAGTAAAGTAATGTAGTACTCCGTGTTGCTATTGATAAAAAATAAGCGCCTGCATATATTTCAAGGTACAGTCTGGCCATAAATATTGTTACAAAAATAAAAAAATATATTTGAATTTGGAATCTGACATTTTTATACGATTGTTAATTGTGTTTTCTCATTTTGGCGCCAATACATTGTACAATATTTTGCGATTTCAAAATGGGGTGGGCTGATACACTTGGTATTGGGCAAATGTTTGTGTACCGGGCTATTAATAGGCACAATGAGACTTCCTCTGTTTGTGGGATACTAAGAGTCAACATATCGAGCAACGTTCAGTTCCGCGGTCATTTGGAATCAAAGGCGAAACTTGCCTCAAAGAAGATGGGTATACTCAGTAGGGCTAAGCAGTACTTCACACCAGGCCACCGACTGCAACTCTACAAGGCGCAGATCCGCCCGCATATGGAGTACTGCTCCCACCTTTGGGTAGGGGCCCCGAAATATCAGCTAGATCCATTTGACCGTATTCAACGTAGAGCGACTCGAATCGTTGGAGACCCTGTTATTTCCGGGCAGCTCGATCCTTTGGCCCTACGGAGAGATGTCGGTTCCCTGTGCATCTTTTACCGTATTTTCAATGGGGAGTGTTCCGAGGAATTGTTTGGCTTAATACCAGCAGCTGAGTTCCATCATAGGACATCGCGACAGAACTCAAAGTTCCATGCCCACCATATCAATATTCCTAAATGTAATACTGTGCGGTATAAACGCCATTTTTTACCGCGTACAACAGTACTATGGAACCAGCTGCCTTCCTCTGTATTTCCGATCCGATACGACTTAGGGATCTTCAAGAAAAGAGCATTCCTCTTTCTTAAAGGCCGGCAACGCGTCTGCAAGACACCTAGTTTTGCGGATGTCTATGGGCGGCGGTAGTAGCACTAACCACCTGCTCGTTTGTCCCCTATACCATAAAAAAAAAGTTTTGGTCGTCCACTCTGCACGACGTTTGACGTTTTTCAACGGTCCAACGATTTAATCAAAAATCAGGATTGAGGATTTATTTTTATTTTTACCTCCTTTCTATTACATTTTTGTTAGGAGGGAAAATGAGGAAGGGACATACATTCTATGTTTTTAGGAGTCAGCAAATATATTGTCTGTTGTACCTATATATTGTGCGCATGAGTCGCGGACACGGAGAGTCGATGTAAATCCGTAGAAAAGCATAGTCGTTTGTTATGTACCTGATTAATAACGTGGTGTGAAGTTAATATCTTTAATCGGGATTCTTTCATTTATATCCTATAAACATTTAATACTACGGACAATATCACCGAAACTAGATATTAGGGAAAGGGAACGGCGATAAATGATAAAATTATATCTCAGTCATATTTATTACTTACATGATCACTAATATTCATTACAATCAATAACCTTCTCATTAACTGCACACTGACTGAACGCGCAGCGCCGCATCGTGTACGCTCGTGCGTACGAGACCGTGCCTAGCGTGCGCACTTGAGCGTACCAACCGTTATCGGTTTCTGACGATGCTTTCATAGATACCTATGTAAAAAATATTCCTATCTCACTCGCTCTTAGCTAGCTTGTCACGCAAAACTAGTAAGAATGAGAATAGGCTATTAAAACAGTGATTAAAACATCTGAACCTTCTTCGCATTGCTGCTCGCTCAGTCAGTAACGCGTTTATCACATCGACACACCAAAGAAAATATTAGTTAAACTAAAACTTCGAACAACTGACTTAATTGACATCACACAACGGTTGATATAAAACAATACAGTGCTATTGGAAGACACTGCGCGTTAGGACGCACTGCGCACGGAACTACAACCTTGTACGACTTAAGAGCCGCATACAAAAGCAATCGCTTACACCTACTATCTGACTCGATTCCATCTATCTGTCTCATTCAATATATTCAATATAAAAATAAACGTATCTGAAAATTTCAAAAGTTATTTCAAGAAACGCAAATGTTATGTACAATTTATGATTTAACGATTCAACTTGTAAATGTCTATTTATAATGATTTTTTTTTTCGTGACCCTAAAAGACTAGTAAGAAATGCAAGTGTTTATATTTTTGTACATTTGTCACTTATCAATAAGATAACATATACTTAAAATATTTAAAAACTCTGAATGACTTCTTAACATAGATATGATTATGGGAAGTTAATACAAACATGTCATCAGAACAACAAATGGCATTGGCTTGGCGCTCTCTCTCACTCTGTCTCGCTTGCTCTCGTCCTCTCACATCCGCACCGAAATAATATTTAACTACTCATGCAATATTCATTCAAAATTGTAAAATATTTCCAAAATTAATCACAATATATATAAAAATATCAGTCGGAACTATGAAGAAAAAATATTATGTCAAATTACAATAGTATTAATTAGAGTGCGTATAGAGTTATTTTACCTCTGGCGTTAACTTAGTTCAAAAGACTATGTGTTACCATGATTATTTGCTCTTTGATGAAGGGTAATATTATATCAGAATATTCAGTTATTTCACACTGATATGGATAGTTATTTTTATTTATTAAACATGTGAACGATATAATTACAAAAATAATAATAAAGTATTAATTTAAATATTTAAAAAAAAAATATAATATTTGACTAAAAATTTGACTGTTTCCATATTCATTATATTAAAAAGTAAAAATTATTTTGATCTTTGGGACAGATTATTTTCTTAGTGAAAAAAAGAAATTGTAATGTAATTTTAAATAATTTTCTCAATTATATTATATAAAAAAAATGTTTACAATATCATTAAACATTATCCTACTAATATTATAAATGTGAAAGTTCGTGTGTTTGTTACTCTTTCACACAAAAGCCACTGAACGGATTTTCATGAAACTTAATAATGTAGCTTTCTTATCAGAATAACATAAAAAAAAGTTAAAATTTTGAATCATTTTGGAAGTCCGAAATCCACGCGGGCGAAGCCGCGGGCGGACGCTAGTTGTTTATAAATTTTATAAAAGGGGAGACAGGTAACTCTAATAATTACGATATCTGTCATTGGCTGCGTGAATTTTGTATGGGATGGCAGCAGATGTCAGATAATACCTGACTACCGAAACATATCTCATAGTACTTATATTGACATAACTCTCAGAGATAAAATAACACACTATCGAGTCCGCGCCACGACTTGCGACAAAACTTGATCTAAATCTGATAGGTTAGCCAAATTGTGGGTAGTCAACATTACGACTGTCATGCGCACGCATGACAGGAAACTTTTAGAGATGCAAATGTATTCATATTTGCTAAATTATGGACAAAATTTTCTTGTTGGTTTCGTATTGTATTTAGTAAAATATATGACGTATTGTCAACCTCATTAAATACTTTATATTTTTTGTTTTTACATTTTAGTAAATGTGTCATCATATCAAATTTAATGAATATTATTTACAGATTATGATGTTGATGGCATATCTTATGTTATTTAAATAAAATATTTATTAGCCTGTTAAGAATCACAAGAACACTGGCGACTGCCACAGAGAACTTTTGTAAATAATACATAAGTTGTAATGTATATATTGGTAAGCTTTGTGCAATAAAAATATTAATGGGGTGTTTCGATATTCAACTTCTACCAACATTATGTTTGGAAACCCCAGCGCCGCGGCTAACGGTCTTGAGTGGTGGCGTGGACTCTACTCATTATTATTACAATTATTTTAATAGTGACGAAATATAAACAACGGTTTGCAATCTTTTTTAAATTAGAATAAAAGTATAGAGTGCAATATACAATTGCTAAAATATCACCATTTAGCAATTGTCTTTGCAAGTTTTGCAAATCAGGAGGAATTATTGCTATAATGGACGTTACTGCCAATTCATATTGAATACAATTGTAATAATAAAAAGCTAAAACTATACCTGGGATCATTAAATTCATTTTTTTACATTAGCCAAAGTTTGCTAGATAAATTATTATTGAAATATGTATACAGGATTACTTTTTGGTCACCGGCCAAATAAGATAAGGAAGTAAACATCATTCCAAGGGTATGTTTTAAATTTTATTGTATAATTGTAATATATTGTTAAATAAAAATCGATTTGACATCGTCCTTAAAAAAACATCGATCGTTGTTCGCACACGAAACGTATTGACTTCAAGGTCAGTGAAGAACTATGTTTATAACATGGGACAAATTAATTGTATCTAATATTTTTTATTTTTTTTATTTCATAAATCGAATGTATTATTGATTCTGAACCAAACCTGAAAATTTGGCCTGTGAACAAAAAGTAACCATGTATAAATAACACTTTTACTCAATATGTGCAGATGTATATATTATTTGGCTTTCAGACAATGCCTCGTATCACATTAAAAGCCTCTTATGCACAAGTGTATTTATGTATCAAGATTTCACTTAAAAAAAAAGATATCAATAAGAAAAAAAAATATCTTTAACATGTGTCTGTTAAAAACAACTCGGACTCAATATCTATGTACCTAACATCGACGGCGTTATACTCTGTGTCCTCTGGTACAATGTGCTAACCATACATTGAGGTGAGTACAGAGAGCATATTCAAAAGTGCACAGATATTATGAATGAGCAGTACAGACAAAGCAAGCGATTAAAGTATTGGTTGAGTAAGACTGTGTAGATATTATTAGGGTCACAGATCACTTCGCTAAGCACCAATGTGTGGGCGGTCCAGTCACACGAGCACACTCGAAATGAACTACGAAAACACCGATACACTATTACACCGATCCTACACTAAACAACAAAATATTCACTTTCCCCTCTTCAATTATATTCAACTTGCGCTTGGACCACAATTGCGCAACGTTATCTAGATGGCGCCAGTGGATCAATGGCATTTATTCCATATTCTATACATAATATAATGACAAAAGCTTACAAATAATGGGTGAGGGCTCACGGAGAGGGCGAAGGGGGCGCAAGGAGGCGCTGAAGGGGGCGCTAGGATGCGCACGCAAGGGGGAGGGGGCTAAATCTGCGTGGAGAAACGTGGGCGTGGCAGCTCGTACACGTCCCCGTGCACAGAACGCGCCAGCGCCTTGATACTGGCCGCTATGTCTTGTGTCTCCTCCTAGAAAATAAACGAGTTTGTTTATTAGTATAAAATCATTTGATATAATTACATAGCTAATCAGTGTCGTAGCGTTTTCTGGCAGGGCCCCGTATAAAAATGATTTGGGGCCCAATGAATGTTAAAAAATTCTTACAAAAAAAAATGTTTGTTTACGCACGTTGGGGGCCCCATGTAATTCATACGGCATATACGGTATCTACTCCCCTGTAGCTAATACATGTCTTTAACATATTTTAGTTCAATAAATAACATACTAAATGTGCTGCACAAACTTAAATGGTAACATTTAAATTGGGCATATTAATGGCAATAAGTAATTATTGCCATTTATGAATCAATTTTTAATGGCATATTATAAACACTTAGGTCTGTATAACGTAATTATATTTCACTTACTAATATACCAATACATTATTAATGCGAAAGTTAGGAGTTTTGGATAAATAAATATTTGCTCCTCAATCGCGCCAGAACTATTGAACGGTTATGACGCACATGACAATATTATAGCTTATGTACCAGAATAACATAAAAGCTATTATAAAGCTTTTGCATAATTATGTCGGTCGTTAAGTATCATCGTGATACTCCCACGGGCTTAAAAGTTACGCAGATGAAACCGCGGGGCGTTGTTAGTGTAAAATAAAATTGATACTCACATAGTCATCATACTCCCTAGCAGCGGGACGTTCATTGGGCATTTTGGGCATATTGATAGGAAGGGAGTGCGCTATGTCTACAGAGTATACCGCGGCACGGGGCCGACTGATGTGGATACCTTCGTCGTTGCTTCCCTCTGAAAAAGATAACGACAGACATTACTTTATAGGTTTGTTCATCATGAACATCATCAACGTTATCATTAACATCTTTTTGGTTCAGGCTTATTTTGTAGAAGTATTTTTTTTTTTATATAGGAGGGCAAACGAGCAGCCGGAGCCATCTTCATGACTACCGACGCCCACAAACATCCGCATAGAGGCTATACAGATGCGCTGCCCTCCTTTCTCCTCCCACCTCCATGGGCCACCGGTTACTTATACACCGCACGAAACGCGACAGCACAGCTGTCACTTTACGCCAGTCTCGTGTAAGCGAGAGGTACCTCCCCGGTCGTGCCGGCCCAATTCGACTGCATGAAAGCATGCAGTGTGGCACTACCTCTTACATTCATCAGTATTATACAGCAGCAATCCTGCTACTCGTATACAGCCTTAGTAAGAAGCAGTGTCATGTTGCATTGCGGCGGAATTGGGCTGGCACGTCCGAGTAGGTACTCTTGTTCACATAACACCGGCGTAGAGTGACAGGTTTGTTGTCGCGTTTCGTGAGGTTTATGAGTAGCCGGTGGCCCATTGGGGGATGGGTGAAGGAGGTCAACGCATCTACATAATATGCGGATGTTATTGGGCGTCGTGGTCACCAAATGGCTCCGATTTCTCTTTTGTTCTATGCTACAGTCCTACGCAATAAGAAAAGGCTGAAATGCTATTGCATAGACATTCGTGTTCCTACCTAGTAGGCTAGACCATGACTATTCATCATAATTTGATTTACCAATAATGTAAGATTTTAGACTAATACGTGTGTATAAATGCGATATTTTTGTAGCTGTTTTAATGATATAAACGATTTTATACATATAGTTATAAACACACAAACTACCCACATTTATTTATTTTACAAACTACGCTACAATGAGTTAAGCGACTGTTCTAATCAATGATAACTTACCATCGGAATCATAATCATCTTGATCAGATGCGTATTGCATGTTGGGTCGGGAGTCCATGCCTTCTATATCAAATATGTCTTCAGCATCCAAAGAATCTTCTTCATGGGAAATATGAGCACATGCCTGAAACATATTATAAGGTAAAGTTAAGTTTATTAATTAATTTCTCAGAAACCACCAAACCTATACATTCTTTTTGGATATTTTTAACTAAGGAGTGATGTTTGATTTATAAATAAAATACATTTAACTATATTTAAAGTTCAATTAATACAAAAAATAAGTAAATTCTAAACTATAAAATAGCAAGAAGCTTGATAAATAAGTTCATTCTGATAACAGATATTTACTAAGATAAAAAATTAATATACCCGAATTTGAGGGATTTTTCTAGAATCTTTAATGGAAGACAGTCTTCTTCTTTGAAGTGAAGGAGGGCCATTGTCCAAATTTGAATACGTTTTCCAATTGTCATTATCGATATTATTGCGTGCTTTGCTCAAAATACTGTTAAACAAAAATTATATTAAGAAAAAAATATGTACATATGAATGAAGTGAAAGAAAATAAGTAATAAGTAACATGTAAGTCAAATATGCCTACTATATTCTATAACACACACACACACTGGTGTTGTTTTAGTTACATATTTTGTATAATAAATTATGCTCCCATATTTCTATTTATCTACATAAATATAACATCAAAATGGTGGCTGGCTAGTTTATTCATAAAGGTTATGCTAAATAATAATTTCCTGTGAATTTATATATTTAAAGTTTCAATAGGTAGCTCACCTAGATAAAATTTTATGATCCCTATGTGCCCTTTCTCTGTAAGCTTCATACTCTGCTAATTTTTGTTCCCTAAACTGATTGACGGCTTCCTCAATTTCATCAAGATGAGATTTTAATGTTTGATTTAGCTGCTTCTTAAGTGATCCTATCAACTGTCCAGAAGGCTGAGAACCATTTCTATCAACAAACAGTGTGTTGTTTGTATCAATATTTTCTTTCATTTCAACATCATTTGTTACTTCTGGCACTAATAAATTGAATACTGGCGAAAAATTGGTTGACTTTTTAAGATTATCTATTTCTTGTTCTGTGGTCTGCAATGAATACATGAATGAAATTATAACAAGGAAATTAATATTTATAACTTATTGATATTTCAATCTATTATAAAATATATCTATTATATAATAAAAATGTAAAGAAAGAGACAAAGAAATATCATTCTATACATTTGTAGATAAGAACAAAAAAATATTTTTATGCACCAAAAATGTAAAGAAAAAAAGAAGAAATATATCTGTTTTGCAGTTCTATTTTTTATTTATTATTAACAGAAACACTACTTACTTGCATGGATCTTTTGATGAGGACAATATTTTTTTCTTGTAAAATTGCATGTGTTGTCTGTCCACATGCAAGGCATGATTGCAAATTAAAGCGACCAACTGTTGTCTGACCAATAAGAGTTGATTGAACCACATGGCATTTTAACATATTGGCAAGACATGATGTTAGTTTCTGAAAAATAAACATTCTCATTTTTTTATAGCTGATTGTACTCATTAGAACCTCACTTGAATGTGATATTTTATTCTATCCTTCCATTACATTATTAAAACAGAAGCCTAACAATATTTGGCCTCAATATATTAAAAAGATTAAAAATTATTGAAAATAAAATCTGCTGGATTTGCTTCCTTTCTTTTCTTAAATCGAATCAAGCTAATCCAGGTTTGAAAGAAACTGGGGAAAGCAAAATAATTAAAACTAATGCTTTTAAACATTGTTCTTTTGAGTACACTAATTAAATATAAAGGCCAAGATATGGTTTTACTTTTAGTTTAAAAAACAGGTTTCCAATGTAAATATGGAAGAATGTAGTTATCTGAGGAAAACTAAGATTTCAACGTGTTTGTTTGAAGAGAATGAAGAACGTGGTGAAAGCAAGACAATTCAGTCTCCCTGCCTGCTCCAGCAGGGAACTTGCATGAAGATAATTTTGATGATGGGATAAGGTTTAATTTTAAGTGGTCCCATGAAAGGGGCAGATAAGACCAGAAATTTATGTTTAATTAGGCTTATGTATGCTTTTTTGGTGGCATAAAAATAATACTATAATAGAAGAGAGACACAACTCTATGGCTTTAAATTACAGTGTATACAACAAAAACAAAAACCATTCCTTTGACCTCGCCTGATGCTCTTGGGCTAAAAAGCAATTTTAGACATCTGGAGATGAGGAGGATGAGGATTGTGATTCTTCTGCTCTGATAGACAAATTTTGGGTTAGGAAGACGGTGTTAGCTTTAAATCAGATGATAAGTAATTAAACCAACTAGAAGAAGTGACCAATATATTTTATAGAGTAGGCAGAAACCAGTTTTTGTCCCAGTGTTGGGATGATAGGTGTACTTAAAAAAATGGTTATGGTTATGGTATTTTATGAGGTCCAATTTAATACAAACTGTCAACTAAACATTTTAATGTCAAAATATAGTCCATTAAAAAAATCATTTGTAAGAGGTTTCATAGATTTCTAAATTACTAGATAAAAAGTTTCGCTGGCGGCCCGCTAGTATATATTTTATTAAAATGTTATTGTTGGTCCTACGAACGTACCGTAAATATCAAAACATGTCAGAAAGTTTGAGATAAATACAGCTGTTAGTACCCTTTAAAATGCGTATCTCCAAATACGACATCAGTCTATTTACAAGTTACATCAAATGTAATAAATTAATGTTAAAAATATAATCATATCAACGCAAGTAAATGCTATTTATAGGTTATGTAATATGTTGTTTATAATAACATAGATATAGATAAAAAGATATAAAAATAGCTTTCTACCGAATATAATACAATATTTATTACAATAAACCTTAATTTATACGATATAAATATCCTGGAATGTATAATTTAAAGAGCCGATAGATGATTCAAGGTTGAATAGTGTTTAATGATAGTACCTCACTGAAAAATATATCCCTTTGTTCCGCGGAAGATAACTCCAGTTTTTCTATGTCAATTACATCTTCTATTTTATCACATTCTAGTACAATATTCAAACATTTGCAAGCACATAAAGCCATTGTATTGATGCTGAAGTAAAGTAATTAAAACAATTGATATTGAATTTGCGAAGATCGAATTAAAATTCTACAAAGTAGATCAGTGGTTAGACGCGTTTGTTATTTATGTTAAACTCGTGTACATAATATGACTATGAGCTTGTGTATACATATTAACACACACTGAGGAAACTATACACAAACAGGGTACATTCACGATAATTTAGACGTTACAGCGTTTGTAATAAAGTAAGAAATAATGTGGCAAGTATATTCAGACTGGTCATATTCTCAGCAATTCAAAAACGTTACATCTCTTTCGCGCAAAGCAATATTTGTTGATGCTGAAAAAAGACGAACATAATATTTAATATACTTAATATCAATCAAAATTATTACGTAATTTAAATTCGTATTCTTCATTTAAAATAATTACATACAAAGAATACATTCACCTGTTTTATTTAACAAAAAATATTTTAATTTTTAATAAAATGAAAATATGTATAGTTAAATTGTTGTAATAAATGAGTCATGTATATGTCACCGTAAGATTGTAAAAACCGTAAGATTACAAAATAACTCGGAAAATTGTAAACTGTAAATTTTACAGTTTGCTCCGGGAACATTATAAACTATCGAAAAATAATGTGTTAAATTGTAAATGATTTGTACAGTTCACAATTTTCCGATAGTTTACAATCTTCCGAGTTATTTTGTAATCTTACGGTTTTTACAATCTTACGGTGACATATACACTTCGTATCTAAATATTAAACATACATGCTTTGATTTCAGATAAATTTGATAAATTATATAGATATATATAAGAATTAAGATCAGTGATTAATAGTATAAATAGTTATACAATATATTCTACTGTAGCATCGTCGTCAAAGACGTTGGAGGAGGGGCCCAACTTTTTAGGGAACGTGCATGAAACATAGAGGCTGTACTTTCGCCGCTCTAGTGATCATTTTAAGAATCACCTGCTAGCAAAACATTAAGCAAAAGACAGTGACAATGACATGTTGACATAATTATGTCTTATTATACGTACAAATGAAAATTTGCTTTGTTAGCGTGGAAGTCAAGAAGCAGGATCCCTATATGCATAGCCTATAATATGGTTGGCTGGCTAGCTGGCTGGCTGGTACTTGATCCTCCATTCACAGCAAATTTAGTCTCGTCAATATGTATGACGTCTAGTAGGTATAAGCCGTAGACAGAGAATCTGTCTACGGTATAAGCTTTCTTCTTTTCTAGAAAAGGTGTTATTCTGTCATCAGAGAATATTGCAGCGTATAGGTACGATTAGGATCAACCCTCTAGATTGCCACTTATAGTGGCTGAAATGTGAACCGAATGCTAGCAAATTTTCGTTTGTACGTATGATATGACATATGTCAACATGTCATCGTCATTTGCTTAGTGTTTTGCTAACACTTGATTCCTAAAATGATCACTGTGCGTGTGCGAAAGTGCTGCCTATATGTTTCGTGCACATTCCCTTGCGACAAAATATAAAAAAGAATTTCTGTCACTTGACTTTTGTTAGTTGTCAAGCTGTTATTACGGATTATGCACGAATCTCTGTCTACGCACGAAACAGACGCAGCACTTTCGTCGCTCTAGTGATCATTTTAGGAAATAGGAATCAAGTGCTAGCAACGTAGACAGGTGTTCTCTGTCTACGGCGAGCAAAACATAATGACAATGACATGTTATTGTAACTGACTGTCTCTGTCATAGTATATATTAAATTAAATTAAATTCATTTATTTCTCGACCAAATTGGATCATTACAGTATAAAACACATTAATAAATCAATAAATCACAAAACAATATTACACAAAACAAAAATAATAATAATAATAAAAAATAATATTTTGGTTCCATTATCTATGGTTGACTGGTTGACATATGGACCACAGAGCAAAGCCGTCAAAGTCTTTCCTGACAATCCCTGTGGTTTGTTGAGTTTGTTCATTAGTTGTGGATGTGGATTTTAAACTTTAGCGCTCATTATTGAAGACTAAGTGATTCATGTTTTACTGGAAAGTACGTGGCAATGTGAATAAAAACAATATGCTTAAAACTTTATCGAAAACCAAACAAATAAATTTGTACTAATTTAAAAATTAAATCTTAAAACATTTTATAGGTTATAATTAAATAAAAAAAATGTCTAAGCGGTCTCAACCTAACTGGAGTCCACCAGTTTCACAAAAGGAGCGACCTAAATTAAAATTATACAATAGCCTAACGCGGCAAAAAGAAGAATTCGTCTGCGATGAGGGCAATTTGATCAAATGGTACAGCTGTGGACCAACAGTGTATGATGCTTCTCATATGGGACATGCAAGGTAAGCATTGGGATTTCAAGTAAACGTTAATATAAATTTTTTCTACTATTAAATAGAAAAAGTTGATTAGTCTTCTACCCTTCATATAGGATGAGGTTCCAATGTCCTTGTTTTAAGTGGATGGAGTCAATAATAAGGCAACTGAATATATTATAACTAGTAAATTTTTGGCCACGCATACTGGTAAAATGGTACTAGTTGAATGTAATACACATATTTCATTTTATATATTATTCAGCCTTTGTTTAATTATTAAAATAAATTTGTATTTATTATAAAATACCCATTCCAAATTTAAATAATTGACTAACATAGGCAATAGGTTAAGTTGTTATTTATAAAATGACTAAAGTGGTAAAGACACAATAGCCATGTGTTTTGCCTGTGAATAGACAGTGAAATAGAATAAAGTTGTTAAATACTTTTAATATTTCTTCTGTATGTAATTTTTTTAATTTCTAAAGGGAAGTACCTACCAATCAAGAGGCATAACACAATTTCATTTTGTTACAGATCATATATATCTTTTGATATTTTGAGACGTGTTTTAGCATCTTACTTTGGATATGACATTTTGTATGTAATGAACATCACTGATATAGATGATAAAATTATTAAGAGAGCCCGACAAAATTATTTGTATGAACAATATCTAAAGGAGCCAAGAGATTTGAATGCCACTTTAGATGATGCAACTTCAGTGCTAGATTACTACGAAGGTATTGTGAAACAAACAGTTGATGTAGATAAAAAGAATTTAATGCAGACTATGTTGGACAAGTGAGTACAAAGTTAATAAATATCTTAGTTCATAAATAAACAATATCTATCATAACTTGAAAATTCATCTCTTGCTTTTATTTAAGGTATTATAAAGTACTATATTTTTTAATGCATATTTAAACTTTTGTAATCACTAATATTATAAATGCAAAAGTTATGTAGGTATGTGTATTTTCATGCAACAATCACTGAGCATATTTGGATAAAATTTGGTACACATATAGGTTACAATCTGGAAAAAATGTTTTTTTTATCTTGAAAAATTTAATGGTGGGATTTTACATTCGTAAAACTGCTGGACATAGTATTTAAAAATGATGAAACTCATCTTTTATTATCACTTGTTCACTCTTCAGGCTTTCATCTGTAGTTATTTTTTCCTTCTGATAATATTATGTCTAAAGCTAGTCATAGTATGGTATTATGTGTAACAGTCACAGCTGGTTTTATATGAGTAAGACATATTTTACTGATTGTGTATTAGGCCAATTAGGCTCAAATAATAATAACATACCTTGTTCTAATCAAAAATGTAAAAATGAAACAATAAAGCTGATTTAACATTTAGTACCTATGCAAATAGTAATTATACTGTATATGACACCAAATTATGAGTGGTAGAAAATGAAATTGTTTTTATTTGTCCATAATGCTATCGAGATTTTGTGTTAAATTAAAAAAAGAAGGTGTTACAAATAATTTATTTTTTATGTTTTCAGTGTCGCAATAGCTGTAAAAACATTAAAGGCATCAGTACAAAAAAATGAAGAGGAGAAAATTCTCAAAGCAAAATGCGCTATGTTAAAGTCTGCAAAAGATCCCATATCAGAATGGTTAGATAGCCAAAAGGGAGATACTGTCACTAACAATGACATTTTCACAAGCCTGCCTAGGTTTTGGGAAAATGAGTTTCATAAAGATATGAAATCACTTAATGTGAGTTGCATTGTTTTTTACAAGATTTTCATTGACATTAAAAGTTTTTTTCATGAAATAGCATTTTGTTTTAGGTTTTGCCACCAGATGTATTGACGAGAGTTAGTGAATATGTGCCTCAAATTGTCACATTTATTCAAAGGATAATTGACAATGGACTTGCTTATGAATCTAAAGGTTCAGTATATTTCAATGTCAGTGAATTTGACGGCAAGGACAAACATCATTATGCACGTCTTGTGCCAGAAGCCTATGGGGACACAAAGTCACTGCAAGAAGGAGAAGGTAAGCAAATATTTTAGCATCATAAAATAATTGTTAAATTTAATAAGGAGAAGTAGAAAAATTCAACATGAGGAAGAGGTGTTAGACTGGGGGGTCTTAAAGCTTTAATGAAAATAGTAATATTAAATTATAGGTAACTGTTTTGTAGTTATTTTATGGGTTACCTTTATTAAATATTTTATCATGTTAAAACCCGTAATGTAAATACGAAATGTGTAACAAACACGAAAGTCTTAAACAAGTTTTAGATAACTGCTTATTAACTTAAAAGAGAGTGGCATTTTCCAATTTATATATTTATTTACATATTGTTGGTATTGATTTGAAAATGTAATTTGCAAACTTATGTAATACCTACTTTGAGTCTTTAAAATTATAATTAATTCATGCTTTAAAATAATTGAAATGTTGGTGAAATTACTTACTTTAAATCATATTTGATATACATCATGTATGTCTCATGAATTATAGAAATTCCTATTTTTTATCTTATAGTCCTAATTATTACAAATAATAATATGGATACATATTATTTTGTTTTGGATAATTTCTTTATCATGACAGTATTTCTCTTAATTTACAGGTGATTTAAGTGATGAAAAAGCCGAAAAACGTTCAGCCAATGACTTTGCTCTCTGGAAAAAAAGCAAACCAGGAGAGCCATCATGGGATTCGCCATGGGGTGCTGGTAGACCTGGCTGGCATATTGAATGTTCTGCCATGGCATCTGATGTGTTGGGTTCTAAATTAGACATTCATACTGGTGGCGTGGATCTGAAGTTTCCTCATCACGATAATGAAATTGCTCAAAGTGAGGTTTGTGACATTTGGATTATTAAAGTTAAACAAGGCTAAATAAGCCAACGTGATATTTGTAGTTTGGCTGTGTTAAATATAACATAAACCCCCTTATTGATAAACATAGAATAATTTTATCCAAGTATTAACCTAGTCATCTGTCAAATTCCATATTAAAAAACATGTAAAAAGGTATGGAATTTATCAGATGTCAGTTTATTACTAAGTTATTACTTGAATAAAGTTATTCTATGTTTATCAATAAGGGGGATAGTGTGTAAGAGGTAGTGCCATGGTGTATTATGTGCAGTAAAATTGGGCCAGCATGACCTGGGAGATAACTCTGTACACATGATACCAACTCCAAAGTGACAGCCGTGCCACATTTGTGCAGTTATTGAGTTTTCAGTAGCCTATTGGAGGGGAGGAGAAAAGAAAGGCGACACATCTGCATATCAATTATGCAGATGGATTTGTGAATCAGCAGTGTAAAAAGGCTCAGACTGCTCATTTGTATAGGTAGTTTGTGAGTGAATTGTGTATTTGATGCGACAGTAGGCAACACATTTTCATGACCTTAATTAGAAATACCTAATCAGAATTATTTCTGATTCAGCAGAAGCTTGTAGTTATACTTAGTTACAAATAATGTGTGTCAGCTTATCTGTCCACTGCTAAATGTATGCTTATTTTAATGAATACTAATATGGCAGATAACCTACGCTAGATACTCGCCAAAACCAGTCGGAACCAGTTAGTTTAGAAATTGAGACCAGTATTCTAATAAACAAGTATTTCTCATTTAAAATATTAATATTATTATTTTCATTCTAATAATAAATAAGTAAAGTAAAATTATTTATTAATTAATACTATTATTGCGAATAAAGGGCAAAATATTTAATATAAGACAGATTTTTCACCAAACAATTTGAATTTGTACTATACGGATGCACAGGACTTTAAGGCTAAAAACTCATGGATCGTTTTTCGCCCGCGTCCGCCGCGGTCGTGGAACAACGGTTTTATTTCTAAATTCACGATTACGCGGCGGCTGCATCACCACCACTACCACAAATCACCGGATATGTGAGGTGACGCCACCGCCGCGGTTGTGGTTATCGCCCTCAAACTTGGCCAGCTCTCACAAGACGGGCGGTAGCAAGACGCGCGTCAAATTCCTGTACCTTCTAATTCGCCCGCCAAGCAACCGCAGAGCCGGCGAGTGACAGCGGACCGCACAAGCGCTGCGTGTGTAAAACGCTTCGTGAATTAATGTGCTCTTACTTTTTGCAAATAAAACTACATTCTACAAAGCTGCGGGCCCGCAACCGCAGCGGGCGCGGGGGAAAATCGCTCCGTGCGTTCTTAGGTTAAAACCACTCTGCACTAAATTCTGATACCTACTGCGAGTAGAAAACCTATACTTCGTTACAACGTAACTTAAACCTAATAGTGTACACCACTACCTTTACCATATGGCATAAAGAATTAATTTGTGACCTACAACTGATCGTCCACAGTTCGTACAAACTGAAATAAGTTTTTCAACCGATAAGCATTATTAATGTGACTGTTTTTGTCTGTTAGTTGGTTGTTTTTGTTGAATAGAATTATTATCATTAATTTTTAATATATTTTAAAAATAATGATTTGTATTTAACAAAATAAATGTTTAAATAAAAAAAACCCTTAACAAATTTTATTGTAAAAATTTAATATGTAGGTACTTGGGTACTTATTTCTTATTTAAAACCCTTTTGCTTTGGACGATATGTGTAAAGGGTCTTCTCATTCATGTGTCATTGGATATATCTTTTCGATCCATACAAACAATAACTAATTTTGTAAGAGGGTAGTGGTATGTCGTATTCCAGCCGAATTGGGCGTCTCGTTCGGTGTGTAAGTTTCCGGTGGCCTATGAAGAAGGAAGGAGGGCTATGCAGTATAATAATAATAATAATAATAGTAATAGTAGCAATATCCATGTCATGCACCTCTATGTATATGTTAATAGGTGTGTAATGGCAGAGCTCTTAATGGTATTTACCGATACGCATAATCATTCGCAAAATCAGTTGTGCAGATGTGTTTCCTTGCGGACTGTTATTAGAAATTGAAAATCCCAACACTTTGGTCCGACCTTTGATCCCGGGCTCACGTCTGTAGTTGAAAATGCTTACCACTTTTTTATTTATTTGGTGACGCAGGGGAATGCCTTTACGCACGCTACCCGGGAACCTAGATGGCTCCCGGGTACAGTGTCGGGTTCGACAACTGGGTTGCACCTACCGACATGCTTACCACTAGACTAGCGGTCGGCAACCCGCGACCTATCGACGTCTTACTTGCGGCCCGTGAATGTTTTGTAAATTTTATTAATATTATAAATGCGAAAGTTTGTATGTTTGTTTGTTTGGTAGGCACTCCTTCACGCAAAAAACTAATGAACCAATTTTTACGAAATTTGGCACACAGAGGGTAACTTGGATTAACAGATAGGATGGTTTTTGTCCCGAAAAAATGTTCCTATGGGATGCCATGGGATGGTTTTCTATTTTTCACAGGATCAAAATTTACGCGGGTGAAACCGTGGGACGCAGCTAGTACCTATGTTATAAATATAAAAATGATATTGTGCTTCTAGGGTTAATCTCCTAGGCCCACCTTTAATTTGTTTTGCCGCCTTGTGGTCCTTACCTGCCAAAAGGTAGCTGACCGCTGCACTAGACCATGAAGCAGTCAAGCCATCTGAATATTAACCAGACAACTCTTTATGCCAGGCCCACTTCGACGAGTCCGGATGGGTGAACTACTTCCTCCACACGGGACACCTGACGATCGCCGGCTGTAAGATGTCCAAGTCCCTGAAGAACTTCGTGACGATATCGGACGCCCTGAAGAGGCACACGGCCCGGCAGCTGCGCATCGCCTTCCTGCTTCACGGATGGAAGGAGACCTTGGACTACTCCGATAACACCATGGAGATGGCGATACAGACTGAAAAACTATTCAACGTAAGTTTTTAAAGCGAGCCTTTGTAGATTTAGATGTATAGGGGCATGAATATTGCTGACATCATGCACACTTGAGTAACACACTAATGTAAGTTTCATGTATTTATTAATGAATGCAAGCGCATAGCAGCCAGTCGGTCGCGCAACCTGTAACCTGTACACGTCTCGAAATATAAGATACAGAGTACTGCCCGCAAAAGACGCATCTAACAAAAAGGTAAAAGGAGAAAAAAATGTTTGAATGTCAAAATCGGGAATTTCATTGCTGTCTTTAAAATATAAATAAAATGAAACTTTTTTTGGACAGAATTATGGCCAACGTATTCATCTTTGATACCTCATATATAAAAAATATCTTTTTCTTTTAATTTAATTAGTTTTTTAAGAAAAACCTTTTCTTCTTAGCAAAAAAAAATCGAGTAAAATATCTTATGCTAAATTGAAAGGCCGCAAATAGCCATTTGCCTCTTTTCAATCTCGTATGATTGCTTATATGTACTTTTCTTCTTAGCATCAAGATGATTTTGATTTCCATTTGCAAGAAGATAAGGCGCATACGACTATAAATGATTTTTTATTTAAACATAGTATAGAGATCATTTAATTTTACTTCTAGCCTGAGGCAGGTAGATCATAATTGATGAAAATAAAAACAGTTTATATTTGAAAATCAACTTTTTAAACGAGGATTATCCCATAATGGCGTAAGACGTATGTACCAAATACGCCATAAGAAACTTTACTGTACGAAGTTGAAAGGGCGCTTGTTACAAATAACGATTTTTCTTCTTAGCATGCACGATTTTTTTAAATAGTCCCGAAAACGCATATAACCAGTTCCGTCTAATCAACTTCCTATATTAAAGATGTGCCTTTTCAACTTCTGAACTTAAACAAATATTATAAATGAAAATGGGGTTAATACGTAAATGTGCCTTTAAAAATTAAGTTTAAAGGAAATATGTCTTTTCATCTTCTGAGTAATAGAAAAAAGTTCACAAATACGCCCTTTGTCGTTATGATAACTCTGTAACGGAGCGAGATATCGCAATATAAAAAAATAAAATAAAATAAAAAATATTAGAAGATGCGCCTTTGTCTCCTCATTCCGGCAATATAATATATATAACTCAATTTCGGAAAAATGTTAGATGCGTCTTTTCAACTATCGGGGGCAGAGTATATCTCGAAGTTTCTGTTATTAGACTTAAGTACCTAAAGATATAACCTGATTGTAATAAGTATACAAAGTTAGCAATTTATTTAGCGATACGTCACTTTAAAGACTTAATTGAAGGACACGAATTGCATATATACACCGAGAACAAGCCCCTTACTTTTTTAGCTTTTAAGAATACTAGGTGTGAGAAAGAAACTCCTAGACGCATTAGGCAATTAGCATTTATCAGTGAGTACACGACTGACATCAGTCACATTATAGGTAGCGACAACGTGGTGCCAGATTCATTATCGAGGTTAGAGACTATCGACTGCCCAACGTCTATTAATTACGAGTTGACCGACGACCAACATGCAGATGAGTACGTCTCTCTCCACAAGCCAACAAGCAAGTCGCAATTTAAGAAAATAGTTATGCTCAAGAGTAGCAAACCTATCTCCTGTGATATATCGACAAGGAATGTCAGGCCATATTTACCTGGTCGACCATCGAAGGTTGTCATAATACGTCATATTTTTAAAAACAACCGATAATTTACAGGAGTTCTTCCTGACAGTCAAAGACGCTCTGAGGAGTGGCTATGATGAAGATTGCGGAGGCAGCTGGGGTCCTGAGGAGCAGCAGTTGTCGGCCAAACTTAGATCGACGAAGGAGCAAGTCCACGCGGCGCTGTGCGGTAAATAACCATTATGCAACAGCTACGACGGCTAGATGGCGCTGTCACTCGATTTTTAACCCGCTAGAAATTACCATACACAAATGACAAAAGTATAGCATTCGATTTTATTATATAGTGGAGTTCCTGGGGGTTTTTACCTCGGACTAGAGTTACAGTGAATGAATTAATATGATCGATGTGGAATATTGTTTTTTAAACCCATAATTTTTAACCCCCAAAATCGTGCTGTTTTTGTTTAACTACAATGTTCACAAAAAATAGTTAAAAAAAATGTTCACACGAGTGAAAACTTTTAATTGACATTCTTAAATTATTGTTATTCCTACCATGTTATAGTAAAGTGTTTTCTTAAGAAATAAAATAACCATTGCATATGGTCTTACTACCTCGTACAAAAATTTGTTAAATATTTTCAGTTCAGTGTTCATTTCAGTTCAAAGTTCACATTACTGAAAACTTTACACCTTAAACTATTTTTATTCCTACCATGTTATACTGAAAGTTTTCTTAAAAAATAAAATAAAACTACACTAACAGACAACATCGACACTCGCGGCGCACTGGACGCGTTGCGTGAGCTGGCGGGCGCGGCGCACGTGTACGTACGTCACGGCCCCCCGCGCGCGTCGCCGCTGCTCGCCGCGGCCGCGCGGTATGTCACCGATATACTGCACGTGTTCGGCGCTGTGGAGGGACCTCGGGGGCTTATTGGGTTCCCCGTTGGAGACGCTGGCCTTGATGTGAGTCGATATTTATTATAACAGTAAAAAGTAAAAAAACATATATGCAAATGCTATGCACAGAATGTAATAAAGGCACTTAAGAAAGGCTTTCCTTCAATCATTCGATATTCATAAAACGCACGAAATTTACCATAGAGTCACTGACGAGTTGTCATGTGAGTTCAACTGACACGCCACGATGGGTAATACGTTTACGTTCGCAGACGGAGGCAACGGTAATGCCGTACTTGGAGGCGCTGGCGACGTTCCGCGAGCGCGTGCGTGAGGCGGCGCGGGGCGGGGCAGGGGGTGGGCCGGGCGTGCTCGCGCTGTGCGACGAGCTGCGGGACGCGGTGCTGCCGGAGCTGGGCGTGCGGCTGGAGGACAAGCCGGGTGAGCCTACTGCACTACCAGTCGTCTGTATGTAACTGGAGTCGCTAGCTGCGATGCGCGTGCGCGAGATCTTGGTTGGAGGTTGCCACTGTCGATCCTCACCAATAGCAATGGTGGGAATGATTAATTGGCCAAGTACGTTAAAAAATAAAAAAACATCTCCATCCACCTTATTCCCCAAGCTAGCTGTAACAATTTATTTCTGTAATTTATCATTAAATCTCTCTAAAAAAAGCTGAAATATAATTTAGCATTAGCAAAGTTACTATTGAAAACGATTTGAATCAACAACCCTCCCACGTTCTAACTTCTAGACTTAAAGATTTACTTGTAATTATCGAATATTATACTCTTTCAGATCGTACGGTGGTAAAACTGGTGAGCAAAGAAGAATTAATGAAGGAGAGAGAAGAGAAGAAAAGACAAGAAGCAGAGAAAATGAAGAAGAAACAAGAACTGCTAGAGGCGCAGCGAGCCAAGGAGGAACAGAAGAAAATACCGCCAAATGAAATGTTTAAGAAAGAAATTGACAAATATTCGCAGTTTGACGAAAAGGTAATTTAAGTTTTGAATTTGTACCTTCTTATACTTAGGTATTTCCAAATCCTCGGTAAAAAAGTTAAGCTCGCAAGTTTGAAACCCCAATTCAATTCAATATTTTTCATGATGCCACTACAAACAGATGGTAAAAATCTAAAAATAATCATTTTGTGTTAGATTATTCCTCTACGACACAATTATTTTTTCTGCCTGAAATATTGTCGTAAATTGCTATCTTTATCAGTGCATTATTAGACCCAAATCCTTTCAGATGTTTTTCGAGAAAGAATAACAAACATACATATAAACTATCACATTTATAATTAAGATAAAAGGCCTAAAGTATATGTATTTAAAATAAAACTTCAAAAATGGAGAATCTCAATTCTTCCTAATGAAAGAATCACAGCTCCTCTCCCGTAGGTGATAGCGTGATAATATGTAGATAACATGCAAAATTTTGAATAAATCCATGCAGTACTTTTACCCTCTTATTAATAAACATAGAATAACTTTGTCCAAGTATTAACCTATAGTTTGTGCGCTGTAGCATGGTGCGGATGGCAGTTTCAGGAACGTTTCGATTCACATTTTAAAATTGCCGTAATTTAAAAGTTACAACTTATTATTTCATATTTGAACATTACATCACTTCTTATGTGTAGTAAATTAAATTAAACCCAACCAAACTTTTCGAGACTTCAAATAAAAATTAATTGAAAAAAAATTATGCTAATTCTTATGCGTATAATGTAACGCTATAGTGATGGGATGAACTGCTACTATGGATAGTCGATGATTTTTTAAATAAAAAACGCACAAACTATAGCAATAAAATGACATCTGTCAAATTCCATACCTTTTGTTTTTTTTAATATGGAATTTGACAGATGTCAGTTTATTACTAGGTTATTACTTGAATAAAGTTATTCTATGTTTAGTAATAAGGGGGTTTGAGTTTAGCCCGGACAAAATTTCTAAAACCTTTATTTTTGGCTTGGATAATGATTGTAGATCACGCCACAAAAAAATCAAAAAATATTCAATGTAAAGTTTTGGCTTTTCTACGATTTTATAATATGTATAGATGATTTGATTTACTATTATTGCCTTACTAATTATTGGCTGCTTACATTTATCTACAACAACCTTTTACTCAACACACAGTTTAAATTGTTTCGTCTTGATCAACCAATATCATCACGACATGTGTTACTATTATCAGGGTTTGCCGACACACGACCAAGACGGCAAGGAGCTGAGCAAGGGGCTCGTGAAGAAGTTGCAGAAACTACAGCAGGCGCAGGAGAAGAAGTACAACGAGTACCTGGCGTCCGTCAACACCTGCTGACCGGGCCGCAGCCAGGGGTCCCCAATCTCATCTATAGCTGGCAAATCAATTTGCAGACAGCGCCTCTATTCACCATTTGGGAACCTCTGATAGCAAAATTTAACAGCAACATTACACTTATTTATTTTCATTAACTTTAATGATATTACTCATTACAATAAAACAACTTTTACGGATTTTATCGTGACTTGACATCTAATGGTGCATCCACACATGCCGACGGCTTATGCCGCCGGCTTTCAGACGGCGTTGCCGCTGAAATTTGCCGCCGGCATTGCATACAAGCGCACCTATAGGTGCGCTTGTATGCAATGCCTGCGAACTGTGCGAACTGTGTGAACAACTGCGAAAAGTACAAGCGCACCTATAGGTGCGCTTGTACTTTTCGCAATAGTGTTGTGAATATCGTCAAATATCGAATGAAATACTGTACACTATTGTGTATTTTACTGAGCATATAATACCTAGGTATGATATATCCATCCATCCATAAATATTACAAACGCGAAAATGTGTTTGTTTGTTTCTTTGTCTTTCTTTAACACCAAATCGGGTCAAACGGGTTATGGATGTGATATTTAGTATGGAGATATTTTAAGGACTGAAGAGTGCCGTAGGTTAATTTTTATGGCGATAACCTTTCATTAATTTAATTATAAATGCGAAAAAAAAATAGAACTTGAGAGAATATTTTTTATACACTTAGCTATAATTTAAATATACTCAACAGTAATTGTAGTTTTGTAGGTACAAAAGGCACTGAGTCACTTCTGCGATGTTAATTTATAGTTTCCACCGCGCAGGACAAACCACCGTTGACATTACGATGCGACACATTTTTGGCTTGGTATAGCTTCTCTATACGTAGTAGTAACAACTCACTGGAAGATGTTGAACTATGATATAGTTATGTGTATTGCAAATATAGTATTGTACATTATTCTTAAAAAGAATTGCAAGACAAAACGAAGATTTTGGGTCAGACCAAGTCTACGAAATAGGGCTAATGTGTCCCCAATACTTCAAGATTTAAGAATGGACGACATAAACCGAAGAAATATTCGTCCTAAATTTGATTGCTTTCTAAGGATCTCCAAACATTTTCTTCGGCGTGTCTTTTCCATACGATAGTAATATAGTTCAATGCACAACACTACCAACACGTATCGAAGCCGCAAGCAAAGTGCTGCCGGCTTGCCGCCGGCAACTAAAAGCCGCGCGTGCCGCCGGCAAAGATGCGAGTGCCGGCGGCACGGCCGCCGGCATGGTGTGGATGCGCCATAAGAATTATGTCCACCCGTGAATGATTGCTGTAAAGCTTCTGTAACGTTAAGGTACAAGTTGGAAGCGGGCGACATGAGGTTGCAGCAGACGACGTGTCGCAACGACACTACTGGTTTCTATGTATTACTATGAAGTTACCTCTGTAGTTAGCGACACGAAGCTAGCGACGCGTCGTCGAGCGGCAGACGCCAGTGTTGCCCGACCGCGGATCAATGACACGTCCAATGAGTGTATTTTAGAGATGAGCAAAATGTATCACTGACAAGAAAAGAGTGATATATATTACTTCCTAATTCCCATTATGAATTTTATTTATTTCATTGTCATAAAGCACAAAATAGCTATCAATTGGATTCCATCTGCTGTTGCCATCTGCGGTCGGGTTCCAATTCATGACCGCAGCGACGTGTCGCGACGACGTGTCGCGACGACGTGTCGCGACGACATGAAGCAGCGACACGTCGTCTGCTGCAACCTCATGTCGCCCGCTTCCAACTTGTACCTTTAGGGTCAATTCACACCAAAAGCGTGGCGAAGCGCAGCGAAGCGGAGCGCACTTTCAGTGTCATATAAATTTAAACTTCATTTTCATTACTGTAGTACTTATTATCGAATTCTCGCGACTTCCGCGCGGATTCCAGCGACTTCTCGCGCAGTCGCTGGAATCCGCGCGCCTCGTTCGAGTTTCGCATGCGATAATAAGCGTTATAGTAATTAATATAAAGTTGAAATTCATATGACACATAAACTGCGCTTCGCTTCGCTGCGCTTCGCCGCGCTTTTGGTGTGAATTGACCCTTAAAGTTGTTTTGTTGTAATTCATTATCTTTTTTAGCTAATTCTTGATATCATTTCATTGCCCGACTGTGGCGTATGTGTATTACAATTATTTCGGTGTGTCTTAATGTCCAAATTGTATATTATTCTTTTTGCTTGGTTATGGCATGTATAACATCTAATAAGTATTACCTTTACTCTATATTATAAGTAGATTTGTATATAAACCTTATAAAGATGATGAAATCGTCGCATTTTAAATTCCTTAAGGCATTTAAATCTGGTTATAAGCTTGCAATACTAAGCGATATTTTGTACTTTAATATTAATTGTTTTTGATAATTAATATTAATCGAAACATACTGAATGCCAGTATTAAAATTAATAAAAAATAAAACTCTATTGTTTAAATTATTTCTTTATCCCTTTTTTATTGAAAAATCTGTTATTATGTGTATGGAGTCCACTCTAATGGTGTACTGTTGCCTATAGACATTCACTTATTTGTTTTGCAGATATGTGGTCCTCCTAATTTTCTTTCCTCATCTTTACATGCAATTAGAACTTAATTCTTTATTCGTATGCCGTTCAAATTCAGTCATTTGGTACGTGGAAATATCGCTGTACAAACAACATGAATCAGTACTTGTACATTGCAGAATTGAAATTACTGCGGCCGCCTCTATAGCGACGAACTATCTGCATAGCCTATATTTATAGTGTACTAGCTACGCCCCGCGGTTTCACCCGCGTTAATTTCGATCCCGTGGAAAATAGAAAATCATCCCATGCCATCCCATAGGAACTTTTTTCGGGTTAAAAACTATCCTATGTGTTAATCCATGTAGAGGGTCTACATGTGTGCCAAATTTCATGAAAATCGATTTAGCAGTTTTTGCGTAAAGGAGTAACAAACAAACAAACATACAAACTTTCGCATTTATAATATTAGTTAGACTAGCTTCCGCCCGCGGCTTCGCCCGCGTGGATTTCGGACTTCAAAAATTATTCAAAATTTTATCTTATTATGTTATTCTGATATGAAAGCTATATTAATGTAAAGTTTCATGAAAATCCGTCCAGTAGTTTCAGAGATTAGCCCGAACAAACGGACAAACAGACAAACAAAAAAATTAAAAATCATAGAAAAGTGTTCTGTTACTATTTTAAAAAATCGCCCCCAATTAGTGTTTCGTAAATATATTCAATGTTCAGACACTAAAATTTTACTGTTTTATTATATGTATAGATGTTTGCGCAAATACACACACTATACCTTCATTCTCATATTCCGATAAGACGGCAGTTCGATACGTCCGTAGAGAAATCAATCGCAGCATCGACGGCTTGACGTGCTCTTCGAGGTTCGAGGCTGTAACACCGCCAACTCCCTGACTACGGATCGTGATTCTATTCCGGCACCTCACGTCTGGTTGAACATAATTACCACCAGTAGAGGCTGTATGGGTCATGGAACCAAGAGTTCACTTTCCCATCTGTACAAACATTTTTCATTAGTAAGAGGTAGTCCCACGCTGCATGTATCCAATAGCCAAATTGGGCCGGCACGACCGGGGAGGTACCTCTCGCTCACACGAGACCATCGGCGTAAAGTGAAGCATGCTGTCTTTCTTCTTGCTGTGTTAGTAGCCAGTGGCCATGAAGGGGGGGGGGGGGGGGGCAACGCACCTGTGCATAAATTGTGGATGTCTAAGGGCATTGGTAGACATGAAAATGGCTCGACTGCTCGTTTGCCCCCCTTGTACTAAAAAAAACCATACCGAATATAATTCAAAATGGTAGTAAAACATTGTCTATTTATATGATTTTTTTATAATAAGCAAGTACCCCACGGTACTTGTTTAGGTTACTTAAGTTTGCATTTCTACTAGAACTAAGATTGGATAATCTTAAGAAAGAAAGAAAGAAAGAAAGAAAAGTTTTTTATTCAAAATAGAATTACAGGAATTACTTTTTGAACGTCAACAATTAAATCTACCACCGGTTCAACCCTAGCCCTGTCCTGAGAAGAACCGGCGAAACAAACTCAGTTCTTCCCTTAGTTCTTCCCTATTACTTCTTTGTTGCCACTTCCCTTCTTCCCCCTCAGATTCTGATCATGTCTTGCCATTTATTTACGACAGTGCCGTATGTGGGGATCATGATATGGTTAGTCTGTTCCTCTACCTATCCCTTTAGGGAACTAGCGTGCAGATGTTTGCATATATGCGTATGTATGTACGTAGTTTGTTTAGTTAATATTACAAATAATGCCAAAACTTTCACTTTTTATGATTTCTTTCATTTAAAAACCCTATAAATTAGTATTTACCTAGGCTAAGATCTAAAAGCCTAATGAAAGAAGAGTTCATGAGAGTCAAGTATAGGGAGAGGAGATGAGCCGAAGAGGGCAACATGTAATCTCTCTGTACGTATATTTACATGTGAATTGTTACTTAGCTACTTTAAATGTGTACCCCTCTTACTAAAGTAGGTATTTTAGAAGAACATAATAAGTATCTACTGTCGTATTAGTGCGACATTATTTACAAATATTAACACCTACTATCGGTAGTAGATAGGTCTTTAGTAAATAAGACCTAGTCTAAAATAAGATCGGAACTCGTCAATTCAATTATTATTTTAATATAAAATGCGTGTAATAGTATATAATTAATATAAAAGGTGTTTCGATATCCTTGGTATTCATGAGACCTTCGGAAACTTAATAAAAGTCAATATTTTCTAAATTATTAACAGTTGACACAGGTGTAACAAAGTGCACGACCTTTGTTCACATCGCATCTGTTCTATTGCCTAAATAACTGCAATACATTAAGCGATGACCTCGCTAATATACTCAGAATTACCTGTTAGATATCCGAGATGCTATCGATATGAAGCGGTAACTAGATAGACATTAGATAGCCTTTGACTGGCAGTTGAATCCAGATCAATTTTCTGCGATTGACACCCACCTTTTTTTGGAATATTTATCATTGAATTGAAAAAGTGGTTAAATTTGTTAAAACCACTTAAGCGCGTGTCGGACTCACACAACGAGGGTTCCGTCCGCCGCTTGCACTCATTTTGTATAAAACGAACTACAAATTAATATAAGTACATATGTAATGGCATGTAATTAGTTTCCTTCATGATATAATCATAATTTAATTATTTATTGAGGCTTCGTTCTTTTATTTGTATTGGAAGTTCTTACTTCGCGACAAATTCAAGGAGTTTAAGTGAAATAGAAGTCTCCAGATTTAAAAATATGTTTTTTGTCTGTATTTGAAAAGATAGTAGGTATTTGACTAGAATTTCTGCTTGATCCTTCCACGCTTTACGGAGAAGAGTTCTTGTCAGCGGGAAAGACAGACAAACAGGAAGGATCACTTTGCTATCTGTTAGCTTCTGTTTTTTTCTTTTGAGGCACAGAATCCTAGAAAAACCTCGACTGCTGACAATAATACACTTAAGTAGGTAAGTGTACACTTAAGTGAGTGAGTGTGTAAGTGTACACTTCAGTAAGTGTATTATTGATTTAACGTACGTTATCAAGACGAATCTAACGAAACCCGACAAGCTGTGTCAGCCGTTGCAGGAAATTACGTATGTTACCTACCTAGATACGTAAATTACTATGATCCTGCATAATATATATACTTATAATATACTAATAATATACTAATACGTATACCTACATAACCTATAAAAGCATTATACTTTTTTAAGCGGCCGGGTGTACGCGTGCGCTTAATAAGAGGGTAATGTTTTTCGATTTTATCTTCAAACGTCATAATCCGTATGTATCTATAGTAGGAAAGTATGTGGGGCATTTCAGCCTACTCCACTATGACCCAGAATTCTTCTTACCTACATCAAAACCTAAAACTAGCAAGTTCTTACATTTTTCGAATTGGTTCTATTTAAATTAATGAATTACAATAGCCACTGGTATCCAATGACATACTTACAAACACAATACCTGACACGGTTTACAAAATGTATTCGTAGTATTGTATGTAATATATTGTAGTCTTGTGTTCTTCAGAAATGCTAATTTCAACTACAACAACAACACAGCTTCAGTTCCCTTATCCCTAATGGGACAGGCAGAGTACGACATATCACAATCCCTACACACTTGACTTACTTCCTCCACATTCATAATAATAATAATGTCGTCCTAGCCGATTTCGGCTACGGCGCTGGACATATTATAGTGCACAAGTGTGCGCGCAAACATAAGTGCACTCTCTATTCCCTCATTCTCATATTCCGATGGGACGGCAATCCGACACGACCGGTGAGAAATCAGGCGCAGGACCTACTGCTTAACGTGCTCTCCGAGGCACGGGAGTGTAACACCGCCAACTTCCTGACTCCGGACTGTTATTAGAAATTGTA
>LUGF01030482.1:66937-84527 GCA_001625245.1 Calycopis cecrops
CCCCCCCGGCCGCCGCCCGGATTGATTGCTCTAATGACTCTCTGCTACTCGTTTAATTGCTTAAATCCGACTTTTAAATTTTCCTTATTAATTTCAATTTATAACGTCCTTCTTACTAGACGTTTTGCTTTTCCATTACCATGTTTATAAATATAAATGGGACATCGTATTTCTTTAATTTTGGTTGTGTATTACTTTCATTTATATAAGTTATCTTTGTACATTCCTACTACTTTGTGTTAAGTTTGAAAATGGGATGTGATTTTTGTATTGTAAACGTATGCCATGAAAAGTATTCTGAGGTTTATATCGAAGAGGCATTATGCTGATCCAGGGTAAATTAACAAAGTTAGCTAATAGCAGCTCGGTAGTTAGAGCCATAATCGGTCTGTTCAGAGAACCTGGTAGACTTTGCCACACACACACAAAAAAGATTCGAGTTATTCTTAGTAGTGGTTACGCCTGTAAAGAAAAACGCTCCAGTCGTGATTTGCTCCACGATCAAATCATTCACTCAGCATCAAAGCTACATAAGTAGAAGTAAGAAAGTCTTTACTCTCCCACAGATGGGACAGAAACCTCCGATACTAGAGGACTCTTCCGACTCCAAAACTAGCGACCTCGATGATTATTCATAGTAATCTGATTAAGCTGAATTGAACACAGCACAACTTCACGCCTGCAAAAAAAATTAAATCGCGACATGCTTCACGCAACTAAACAACGATATGTTGCCGTGATTCGGCCGCCACATGTGCGGCGCAGCGCGCATGCCCGCCTCAACAAGTGTCCCCATGTGCTCACGTACGTGCACGTAACGTAACTACGTGACAAACGATCCGTCTCGCCGCTCTTGTACAACTTGCACTTGATAATGGCCGCGGTACTTAGCGATGTAACACGTATTTACTGCTAAATGTGCTTGCTAATTAAATTTTCGCCATTTTTAGCACATTACTGATGAAAATGATGGACATTTTTAAACTGGCGAGAAGCTTTTGTTATTTGACCGTATTTAACAACATTACTGTTACTTCTTAAACCGGTATCAGGTACTTACTCATTGGATTTATGTAGTCAATTAGACCTCATGGTTAAAGAACATATGAATTAATTCACAAGGATTGAAAGATTTTGAAGCTATCTTTTTTATGACAGATTTTCATCAACACCTACTACTTCATCATCAAAAGAATGACTTTCTGATGTCCTGTTAAAAGTCATTATATCTTAGCCTTTCTTGGTATTTTGTTAAAGTACAAGAATATAACTTTGCCAACGGGTAAATGTAGTACAATATCTCTACTTCTCTGTATTTACTCTTACAATTAAAGCTTTCGCTTGCGTATCTGTTGGACTTTCGAAAACCGCATTATTTGTAACGTTACACTACACATTGCACATTATCCTAATAACTTGCTGCTCATCACCCCGTCGATTTCATAATGTCTGTATCCTCAATAAACATATTTATCAATATACTGGCCGGCAGCCGGGTGCTACGGGATGCAACTGTACCCCCATGTCGGGAAAGAAAGAAGGTAACAGAAGAAAGTAGCCGTGAAAGTAGCCGCGTAGCTCTCTGTCGTTGTTAGACAGATCGTAAAAAAGGACTTTATACCGTTCGTTATCCATGCACAACGTATAAAGCTCGTCGTTTGAAATTTTGTTTAAAAATAACTGTTGTTACTAAATATTTTTTTCACTCGAAGTATAATTTCTTTGAAAGAAACTTTCCTTGTTCTTCTTTGTTATGTAAGCCCACTCGTAGCCGGTAGCGATGCCAAAAGAAAACCTTCACTTTTATTGATTTACAGAACGTACTACAAATAACATGTACCTACATATTTAATTTTATTTTTAGAATCAAAATATCTCGTCGGGTCTAAGTTACATAACTATGGCAACCATGTTGATACATAAGTACCTAACACTAATTACTGGTAAGTAAGGTAAATATAATTAATTAAACATGATACAATGGTAAATAGTGAATGTTTATTATCATAATTTACACTTTAAAAAAAAGGGTTTAAGGATTCATTAGTTTAAGGAGGATTATACAAAAGGTTATAATAAAACCATAATACAATACAATACAATAATGTTTATTTTCCAAATATTCAAATACAAATTCACAGATTCTCTAACTCAAATTCGCTAATCAAATAAACACCATACTATGATTTAGAACGCTTGGACATTCATTGAGATAGAGTAAAAGTCTGTATCTGTGTCCATTTCTTTATGCACTTTACTATACGGCAGTAAAACAACATATTTTTGCAGTTATTACTGCAATTATCACACATTAAATACATATTACAAAAAATGTAATATGTACCTACTGCATGGGTAGGTACATATTACATTTACATACATATTACGTTGTCTGTAATAAATATTAAAGTAGTATAATATCTATACCGACCAATTATTTCGGTGACTGAAATGATCTCTACATTTTCTACATTTTTTAATCTCCTACGCTTTGAGAAGACTTTTGTTACATAACTTATAATATTTATTTTACTTTTATAACAAATCTTAAAATCTGAATTAATTGCGAAGAGAGTTACTAACGGAATCCACGAGTTTGTCACTCATAGATTCCGTTTGGGATTTTAGCGGAATGTCTTCCATATGTTTAGGGATGTGTATGGCGTTTGAATTCATTCACTACTACTATAATGTGCGCGTTAACATTCATGCAACATACTAAACATGGCATGCTCATATGTACGAAGACTTCCCGCGCCACAGTACGCCGCGCTCCTCGAGGGAAACTTATTAATTTTTCGTCATTATGAATTCCGCGAGCGAAACTCGATCGTCTAATTTCAACCCTAACTTATCAAGACGCGAATAAAAAAGTTCACCCCCAACCACCCGAGCTCACCCCCTTGTTTAAAACGCCGGCGAAAAAAGAAGCACATAAAAATGCATGAGGCCTTCCTCGTTATAAGGAAAGGGTAGCGGCCCCCCTTCCCCCTAAGGGAGGTTGCTGTAAAAATCGTCTCTAATTTAAATTTCGCAACTTTCGCGTGGCGCGAGGCAACGCTGATGTCTTGATAAATGTGAGCGAATTCCACTAATTTGAAGTCTTCAGCGCCCAAACTTTTAATTGGGTGTGCATAAATCTCGCGGAGTAATGGTCGCGCATTAATAACGTGATATGATCTGGAGTTTCACGACAAAATGGCCGATCTCATGGAGTAAACTAAGATAAACATCGCTCATTGTTTCCGGAACATTCTGATGCCTTAATGCCGGGTAATGCGAGGCGAAGATTGTCCTAATGAATATAATTATACACTTAAACGAGGAAAACGGAAGACAATTTTTCCAAGCTCTCCTTTTTACAGTTTTAATTTTGTTCCTTATGAAATTATACAGCATCATAAAAGGTTGTAGAAAAATTATATCCTTTAACATTCTTCCTACTTTCCAAGCTCTACAATTTAAATAAACGGTTAGAAATATGTACAATGTGACGATACCCCTAGCATAAAGTATCGATTTGTACCTATATTATTTCATTAATTATGGTGTAAGCAATTTAACAGTATAGGTAAGCACTGTGATTGGTTTTAATTCAGTTTCATGACCATAGTATATTTTTATCGATACATGCTGGATAATAAGGAAAAGAAGAAGTTAAACTTGATTTTAGGAAGTTGCCAAAACCTTTTAAACACAAAAGCTTTTAAAAATATTTTATAGCTTTTGTGTATAAGCTTGTAAGCTTTAAAAAATAACAATAATCTGTTGTAATATTACAGTATGTACTTGTACATTTACATTCATATATTGTGAGTATCTCATACTACGGCGCTGTCGTGTGAGCAAAAGGTACTTCCCTGGTTGTGACTGCCCTTTGCTGTGCAGTATGTTACTGTTTCTTACATATACCAACTAAAAATAATAAATAAACCAATTTCTTAGTGTATTTATAGACATTTTATTACTAAACAAGCTTTAACTTATTTTAAGTTCAAAAACTTACGAACGTCCTCAAAGTCATTTGATACTTATCATGCCACTTATTATATAACCAATCATAGAAAAATCGTAATAAAATTTTCATGAGCAATAAATTTAATAATGATGACTGCATGCGAAATTCGCAACCCCACATTAAGCCAGCTTATGGAGACGAAATCCATGAAGAATAGGCGGTATAGAGGTAGGTATAGGTGTATAGCTCCCTATGTACGGCCTCCGTTACTCTTTGAGGAAAAGATCCCTAAAGGGTGATGAGTAGATACAGTAATTCACGTTCTTAATGAGATAAGCAGTCGCCTGCTACGTTGTCTATTTAAAAATAATGTGAAATTACATATCACATGTAGAGACTTAAAAAGTTGAATTTAACAATCTTGAGGCCATTTTATTTGTGTCACATGGTCAACCGAGACTCATTGAGAAATAATTTTCATATGTACATTATTATTTAGAGTCGTATTTACTGTTTTCTTTTATATTTACTTATTTATTTTCTTTTCTACAGCTTGCATTACATGTTTTGGTTTTATTATGTTCGTTCGAGCACAGAAAACGTGTAGTGTCAATTAAAAAGATACAATTAATATTCATGCAAATTAAATTTATCCAAATGAACAACTAGAATATAACAAGCTGCTGAATATAAATTGACAAAGATGAGAACAGTTATTCCTTATTATATAGTTCTTGGTAATCTAATGTGAATAGTTTCTTACCGCAGTATCATTGTCACAGGTACCTCAATATTTTTAATGTCATTTGGATTTCTAAAAATTCTTGAATTCTGTCACAATACAGATAATATTGTATATACTCATGGACTTAGTAGGTCGGCAAGCTTCAGGTTTTAAAAAATAATTATGCGAATTTGATCAAGTTTTGATTGAATACGTTAAAGTTTAGTAGTTTCAATTAACATTTCGATTGGAATTCATTCTTAATAATATTTTATAACATGGATTGAATTGGATTGGAGGCAAACTTTCGTTAACTACCAATTATCCATAGCTATGCCGGGATATTTTGACAAAGCGGTTGAGGACGGCTGGAACTTATTCATTTATTTAGTCAAAGGTTGCGTTAGCGAAAAAAAAAATAAGTCACCAGAGAGCGGACGGTGGCATTTTTTCCATTCGCCGCGTTCCATTAGCGTGCCTTTGTTTGGCGGAGGCGCGCAAATTAATTTAGCTCTCCCGCCATTTTCCCTCCCCGCGCCTCCCCCGCGCCCGCGCCGCGCCCTTTGTCTACGCCTTGCTCTACGTATCGTTTTCTTCTTTATGGCTCATTAGGCATCATCGTCACCATTGTTTTTTCCCTTCGGCCAAGTAATATAATTACTTTCATCGGCAAACTTGATATTCCGCAAGAATGCGTAAGAACATTATAGATGTTTTTGTCATAAAATTATTAAATGGCCTTTATGAAAATTATATTGCTTTTATTTAATACACATTAAATTTCGAAAACATTTCCCAAATTATTAAGTACCTACATAGATTAAATATAACAGAATACACCAATAATTCACTTTAGTAAAAATGATAACATATTAAAATAATTTTATGCAACAATACAAGAGAAAAGAATGGACTTTAAATGTATGAAACTACAATGCAAGCGAAACATTTGTAATTAACTTACCGGCTTGTGACAACTATTCAGAGCCAAGGGCCGCTGTAGCGAGCTTTGTTAAGTGCTACGTACGTAGCACATAATACTCTTCGTTATCTGCTACGCCAACGTAGCACTGCTACGTGTAGGCGACATGCGTCACATAGACCAAAAATGAAATTTTGGTAAAAACGTTCAATATAATAATGGGTCTGAATATTAATATTAATCAAAATATATTTAATAACAAATACAAACTTAGAACTTACTTCTAATAGATTCAGTGAGAGTTATATAAGACCTATTTAACGTTAATTTTTTTATTTTTTTTATGGTATAGGAACGCAAACGAGCTGTCGGAGCCATTTCATGACTACCGACGCCCACAAACATCCGCATAGAGGCTATACAGATGCGCTGCCCTCCTTTCTCCTCCCACCTCCATGGGCCAAAAATGCACAAAAATATTCATAAAATTGACATGCAAAATAATAACCTTAATAATAACGGACGATCATTTAAATTGTTCAAAATTAATGAATATTTCCTAACTTACACGTATAAAAAGTAATGTACGATTAGCATGTGGATAAGACCCTGCGGTTTTTAAGTTTTTGACCTACGCGGTGTACAAATCAAATTAAAGATGGCTGATAAACAGTCCACTGCATTGTTATCGAACACTAGGTATGTTCCATAGTATTTCTATTTCAATTATATTTGAATCAAAATCATGTGGTACGAAGATGTAGATAGATATATGGATCTTGTATATGAACTTTCAGCGCAATAGCAATTTTGTTACATTCATTAGATTTTTCATATTTAAATATGTAAAAGGAGATACTTCAAGTTCTTTCGTCATGATAATATAATTTCGCTTTGGGAAATTACATAATGAATCGTTTGAAAAATTAAAATATAAGATAAGATTGAAAAAATGCTAAATAGGACTAAGATATGTTTAATGTTCAGGCCGCCGCGCCGTATCTATGTTAGGTATAGCGATGGCTTTCCTAATAAATATACATTACAAGCTTCCGTCCGCAACTTCGCCCGCGTGGATTTCGGACTTCAAAAATGGAGATATTATACATATAAACCTTCTTCTCAAATTACTCTATCTTTTAAAAAAAACTCCATCAAAATCAGTTGCGTAATTTTAAAGCGTCTAAGCATACAGGTACACAGACGGCGGAAATCGACTTTGTTTTATACTATATAGTGATGTAAGTTGTTAGCGTTTAGTTATTGAATTAGCTTATATTTTTGCTATCCCTACCAATATTATAAATGAGAAGTAACTTTGTTCATCATAAAACTTTGTACACACAATATTAAAAAGAAAAAAGTTACGTATGTAAGCGAAGCCGCGAGAAAAATTTAGTTATACTATAAAATTTAAAAGAAATTTACTAAAAATAGTTACAAATTTCAATACGACGTAACTCTATCAATCATTGTAAGAAAATCATTTTAACGAATTTTATAGTGGTTTATTGAAGTATTTTACATTCCCGTCGTTTAACTTTTAGCAATCATACTTCCCAAGGGAACTTTAAATTGTAATAAATCGTCAATTTGTAGAGCGTATAGGGCGTGTAGAGCGTGTAGGGCGTCTTGCGGAGAGCAGATCTTTGCTGACAACTAGTTCATCCCCTCAACTGATTGATTTCACTCATTTTTACTCTTCGCGCACTGACGGCATTTTTCTTTTAATTTCAGAAACTCCTGCGTACTGGCCAAAATAATTAAAAAAAAAACAAATTGATTATATCTATAAGGTGTTATATCTTATTAGATTATTCGTATTTCAAATTTAAAACTAAAGTGAATGGTAAATAAGTTTATTTGTTGTGTAACTCATCCTTCTTGTTTCTCACTATGTTATATAAAGGTATTTACAAAAAAAAAACAATGGTAAACAAGTTATATTATGGCTAGTAGAGTTAGTAAATAAATTTAAAAAACACGAGCCGTTTAACTTAGCTACCTTAGCATTAGCATTAAAATTTCACAGTAATAGTTTAATAACACGTACATGGGACAAATTAATACAAAAAATATCCTTTAAATGTCGCCTTCGTAAAAGTAGATTTAATTACATAGGGTATAATGTGAGAGAGTACATTTGTTAGTAATTATTGTATTTATTGAATAAGGGCTTTACTAAATATTGATTTTGGCGTCAAATCTATGGCCGACTTTTTTTTAGATTATACCTACGCGCTAACAAGCCATCGGAGCCGTTTTTATGACCCACTCCTGTGGACATACATACATAGAGGTTTGCTTTACTCCTCCTCCGTCCATGGGCCACCGGAAACGTTGCTACTTTATAGCAATTTTTTTAATTGCAATTTTAGTAAGAGGTAGAGGTAGTGCCACTGCCGCAGAGACGTCTCGCTAACTCGATACCGAAGTAAAGTTATAGCTCGCGTTTCGTGCAGTGTGCAAGTAGCCTGTAGCCCGTGGAGGGGGCAGGAGGAAGGAGGGCAACGCATCTGTATAACCTCTGTGCGTGGGTATCGATAGTCTTGAAATGGCTCCAACTCGTTTGCTTCTTAAATTATTAAAAAAAAATACATATCTTCGTAGGTAATCGTCATAGGAAATTCGTGATTTCATAATTTTATTGGGGCAATCGAGCAGTCGTATTAACAGTCAGTGGACATGCAGATACGTTACCCCTGGTGTCTCCAACAACCTTCGAGCAGCCACATGAGCAGTCGTTACCCGTGACGACTCTCACGTAAGATGTAAGAAATGTGTTACATGGTTGTTTTGTATATGGTTGTTCCGCCCTAATTTTGTGCAATGCAGCAATTGCAGTCAATGAATTGATAACAAATAGATAGACATATCACATGCTCCTAATACAGAGTACAAATCGTAATACCTTTGGACTAGATAGTCTTAAAAAGCAAAAAAAAAAATTTTTTGCATTTCCAATATCTACGTTATATGCTTAATATTTTTTTTGGTATCATATCTATTAATGTTATTATTATTATTAAATTACCATTACCCTCAAATTAATTTTACGATTAACTACTCAAATATTCTGCGCCATGTGAAACGCCATAACTGTGAATGGCAATTTAAGGGCCCCACTATAACTTTGATAGAGTCACATGTGCTCGAATTTGAATACGAAGGGTCATCGCGATGGTTTGTTGGAAGAGAATCCTCTTAGTGTTCTAGCTTTTATACTATTTCGGGTCTTGCGATGAATGATATGACCAGCAGTGGTTCTTAACCGGTGGTCCGCGGGCCACGAGTGGTCCTTGGAAGCATCTCAAGTGGTCCTCGAGCCATGCCATTACCTCTAGATCAAGAAACAAAATTCGTTATGCCACGGACTACCCAGTGGGGATGGTCCGCGGCATAACGAAAATTATTTGAATTTTCCTTCAGAACTAAAAGGTTAAGAACGACTGGACTAGAAGTTATGGGGAACCGCTTCCCTAGATGCAAGTGAGATTTACCCCCCAGAGGTTTCGGCCCGACAGAGTTGTAATACAGCAGTGACATTATCTATTACATTTAATGGTAAGTGATTATCAAATGATCAAACTGTAAAAAATATTCATACATTATCGATTTTGGACGTACATTCAAGTAGCACAGAGAAAACAGTCATGTTCAATTACAATATGCCACTCCAACTCACTCTAACAAGATTTTTTAAGACCATTACTACAACACTATAAATAAATAAATAAATAAATAAACACTATTATCTTTAATCATTTACTTCAAACATATGCAAACTAATGAAAAATACAATAAAAGTAATTGATTTGATGAGTAGGTATGTTATAGCGTCAGCCAGTTCTTGCAAATGGTAGAGTTTGAGTCCGACATGTTTTTTGTGAGTGGTCACTTTTTTAGGCAAAAAAGGTTGTATGTGTCTGTCATACCTGTCAGATGCGGAAGTTGTTCCACCTGCGCCAGCGCCAGCAGAGCGTCCGCCGTCACAAAAACAGAACAACTGACGTGCGTGCCCGCACTCGCGCGCGACCCACGCTTTTTTACCCTCTCACCCTACCCACAGATAATAACCCTTGCGTATTCATAAACCTCTACCCGCCATGGCTTCCACACTACCAACATTACACGACCAAATTAACAAATAAAACGTACAACTTACGAGTAATTTACAAAAATGCCTGTAAAATATTCTTTCAAAGCTTTTTAATACGCGATGTTTTTCTTTTAATGAATTTCCAGGCTCGAGTTTTTGGGAGAATTAAGAATTATTAAGGCGTGGAAAGCGAAAAATTCTCATCGCGAAATCCAAATTTGCATACTCGAAATTCGTAATTAATTGCTTAGTAGACACATTTTAAATTCTTAATTAAGCAATTCGTACTTACTCCCGGCGATAAATTAGATCGAGCCGTTTCCATAGAGACTACTCATCCTTTAAAGCGGGCCGGGAGGGAGAGGGGGGGACTTTACAAAAAATATAACTTAGGGTGAGTTAAAAAACCGTGGGGTGACTCAGCCGGCCGCTGCACCCCACGATGAGAAATCTACGATCAATATTAACTCTTTTTTCGACGTCGAATCGCTGAATTTTAATTCTTTTTAGAGGTCGGGAACGGCTGTTCGTATCAGACACGGCCGCGACACGCGCTAGCTAATATTTGATCTGAGCTGGACTATAAATCACTGGCGACTTGGTATTCACGTCGTGCGTTAGTCAAGGTCGGCCGACATATGCTCCTGACGTATTGATATACCTCTATTACAGCTCGAGGGTGATATATGACGTCTGAGACTGGGTTAAGTTAAACAATATTGTTTATGTTATTTTTATAAGCACACCCGTGTCTTTGTTAGCTGTTTTAAGTAGAGCAGCTACAACTAAATATCCTTACGGAGCTGACCGACAAGAATTATCGATTATTTATTTATACAAACATATTTAAGACTTGTCTAAGCGTTATTTTATCAATCCTTTTTATTCTAATTTTAGTCCATGTCTTTACTTACTAGGTAGTGCAAAGTTACGTTGTATTATAGATTTTATTTTTTTTTATAATGCCTCGTAGTTTATGCCCCGTAATACAGGCGCGGATACAAATATTTTTCTTCATTAATGAGAATGGAAAATGTTATAAAAACTGGCCGGGTGCTGATGCGTGGCCAAAAAAGGTTTCAGTTATAAAAAGCTATTTATGACAGTGACCATTATCGTGTAATAAATCAGCTGGCCGCTCTTCTGTTTTCGATAATGATTCTATTATTATGGAAAAGCGTTATATAACTGTAACATTTTTTATTCCCGGTTGGCAGTATGGAGACGGCTTTATAATAATAGATATTTCAAATGAACTTTTTGCCACCCATCTTTTATTTTCTTATTCTCATTCTTTGTCAGTACCAAGAACGTCTAGCCGCATAAAATGAAGTCCCGATTTTGATTTCCATGGCGGTTTTAACAGTTTTGACATTCTTTTAATTTTAAAGCCATAAATAGAAATTGGAAGATATTTACAAAATTGCATCGGTAAGCATGATCAGTTTTTGGTTCTGTGCCTGATTGTTGTCATATTTTGCCAGTTCTGATAAAAATATTTAGCAGAGGAGGTATTAGTACGTCTATCCGATATAATATTACTCCGCGATATAATGCACCCCGCGGTTTCACCCGCGTAAATTTCGATATCGTGGAAAATAGAAAATCATTCTAGGGCATTCCACAGCAACGTATGTTGTTTTACAACTATGTGTTAATCCAAGTTACCGTTTAAGTGTGTTTGGTACACACTTAGACGGTAACTTGATTTCAAGAAAATTGGTTCAGCAGTTTTTGCGTGTAGGAGTAACAAACAAACAAATAACAAACATACTAACTTTCGCATTTATAATATTAGTACGAAGAGATTAGTAAGCTGTAAATATGAAATATAAACTAAAATATAGTAGTATATACGTAAGAATATATGTAAAGATAGCCGTATATAACCACCGCGCGCCGCCGCCGTGTAAATATAGAGCCGGGAATATAAAAAATAATATAATAAGTATAGTATTTCTCGTCATATTGCAGAAAATGCAGAAGCAGAAGTAATTTCTTCGAATAGCAACAACAAGCAACAGTAGTTTATGTTTTGACTTTTCATGATAATTTTTGTCGGCGTAAGACTCGTGGTTGATTTATTTTAAATTACCTATAACTTTTGTGATATTGCGCTATCTTAATTTTATGAATCAGTTCATATTTAGTAGAGGTTTTTATTTCTCAACGAAAACATTAGAATAAATAAAATTTTAGTTTTATTATATTATACACTCAAGCGAAGCTGAAGGTGGAAGCTAATATAAGCTTCCGCCCTCAGCTTGGTTTGCGTGGATTTTGGATTTCAAAAATAGACGTTCTCAATTCTTCTGAATGAAATATTCACAGCTCCTATACCGTAAGCGGTAGCGTGATAATATGTAGCCAATATGTTGACCCGACTTGTTATTAATATTCATGCAAAATTTGAAGTAAATCCATGCAGTACCTTTTGATTTTATCCCGGACATACATACAGACAAAGAGACAAAAATTATATTTTTGGCTAAGATACCGATTATAGATTGTAGATCACGCCCCAAGTATTATTTAACAGAAATATTCAATGTACAGTTTTGACATTCCTACAATTTTAATTATATGTATAGATTCAGGTGCCAAATATGTGAGGTGGCAACCTCTTTTGTGTGCCAAATTTCATAGTAGAATAAATCTTTTAAGGGAGGCTCCTCTTTCTTGCGCGTTTCATACTATCAATAGAGGAAAACCTGAACTTATTTACCTGCTCTGCGAGTGAATTCAAATTGGTGTCTATGTAACATTATGTGTAATAGATAATAAGTTACAGGAATAATAATAAACATACACTCATTCAGATTTGAATATCTGTAAATATATTCTTAGATATTCTTACCTACTTAAACCTATTAAGAAATGTTGTCACCCATTTTATTAGTTAAAATAAAATAATATACTATATATTTTGATATGGTTTTAGGCATTATATTGATAGTTATTGGTTGTGAATTAAATAAATAAGATAAAACAACAATGAATACTCATTCCACAATAAATTTTAATCAATGTTAAGAGAAATTATGTAAAGTACAGGACATATTGCTGAATTACACTTAATTGAATTAAAAGTAACGTTGTGGTGTAATGTTACTGTTTCACATGATTTTACTACTCATTTTTGTTCATACATAATTATTAACCTTAAGAACTTAACTATCTTAAGGAGGAACCTCTTAACCTAATAAATAAGCCAGAGAAGCGCACTCCATAGTTCCTGACATAGGTTTTTTGCGTGTCGACGGCACCGCGCGGGCGCCCACTGCACGGGTTACAAATTGTGGGGTGAAAGGGGTAGTTTTTTTCTAATCGACTTTCCTAACAGTAATAAACGATATTTATCTTTGTTAATTATAGTCTCGCTCCGTTATTTGGTAGCTGTGTCTGTGTTTTGTTGTTGTTGCTCAAGCCATTATCGAATTATGTACGTTTGTCACTAAAGTAGTTGTTTTTTTTATTAAAAAGCCAACTTTACATCCCCACACTTAGATGTAAATTATATACTTCAAATTAATATTGAAATACGTTTGACTTTATCAATGTAAAAATATCATGAAGGCACATAAATGAAAATAATGATCTAAACGGTGTAAAACATTGTTATCGTCAGCTTGTGTTCGTCCAATATAAGATGTAATCGTTCGTAACTACCTACCACTAAAGACTAATGTTTTTGGACTAAAGTGTATAAGTGTATTCTTGTCAACGAGATCTCGACACTTTTGAATAATCTGTTGATGAGAAGTTGATGATGCGTCGAAGGTGAAAAGAACTTAATTATTGCAAAAATAATCCTAAAATATTATTTTAAATCGTGTCTCAACAATTTTACTTAATTTTAGAATTCTGTTGGAAAATGAGATAAGTATATCAGATAAGTCTATTTTGGTACTCATAGTAAAAGTCATGATTAGGTACTATACTACTCTTTTCTACTCTCTACAAATCATTATAAAAAAACGCTGGATTGATTCCAATTGTAAAGAATACCACCAACATTTTTGTACTTACATATTTCATGAAAAGTGTTATTCTGATGTTTGAGCTTAAAATATTCTATGACGCGTATGAAAATGCCATAATCCGGGATAGTCCTAAGAACGGCCAAAGAACTCATCAGTTGAGTCTTATGAGTCGCCAGTGAACCGTAAGTAACATTCTCCACAATGGACCCTGGACAAGAGCCTTCGATAGACTTTCATATGTAATTGCGTTTGAACTAGATCTAATATCACTTGATGCCTTGTTCACATTCTGTTTTCTTTTATCTAGTGTTCGATGGTAATGAAGGTCTTTGTATTCAAGAATTTTTTTCGCTTTGATTCTTTTTGTGCCTTAATTTTATATTGAATGTATAAAAAGCTTAAGGTCAAATAAGTGAAATAGTAATGTTAAAATAGTTAAGACAGCTACTGATAAACTAATAAAAATGTTAATTAAAACATACACGTTAATTCTTATTGTAACTGTTGTTAATTATAATATTGATAATATTCACTTTTTACTTACATTTCAAAGTTTAATAAATGATGAGACTGATAAAATGTAAATTAATTTGACTAGTTAATTACCTAAGTTAAATCGTTAAATAAACTTACCAAAATTATAAAATTGGTAGTTGTAGGCATTTTAATTTAAAAAAAAGTAAATTTTATTTACGCTTACGACTTTTGTTATTATTAGTTACTTAAATATCCAATTACAACTTAGTTCGTTCAAAATTAAATTTGTGAAAGTGAAATTTAAAACGAAAAAAAACGGGGGCACTGATCCCTAGCGCATGCGTATAATCAACCCTTTTTACCCCTTTCGCCTCCCTGAGCGTTTTTTGTAAGCCTTTTTCTAAAGGGTTGTGTGGGGTACCTGCTACGGAAGGGTTGAGGGTTTTTTTCTATGGATTGTCACGGTGTTTTTTGTGCAGTCGATATTTTTTCACTATGGACCAAGAGAGGGCATAATAGAAAGTGCAATGAACTCTCTAACAAGAGATCAGCTGATGCAGGGAGCACTTGTCCCAGCTCCATCGATTCAACTACCGTCAAGGTCGACTCGTTTATTGTTATGGCGTTTTTATTGTCACAAATATCACTTGCACTTTAACCATTAACTTTAGTAAGTTATAAAACGAACATTCCATCTCATAAGAATAGTAGTAAAAATAATGTTTTACCGATTAACGTACTCGGTATATTATGTGTTAATTTTTTAAATAAAACAATAAGTGTTTTATTTAAATAGTCCGTGGAAAATCATAAAATAATTTGTAGTAAAAATAATAGAAATGTAATTAGCATCTAAATATCTAAATAAATTAATAAACATGACAATAAAGTACAAAGGTGAGGTTTGAAAGTAAAAAAAAACATTTCATTATGCTACAACTGAAAACATAATGAAATTTTTATGTTTGAATGTAATGCACCCGATCTTTATACGACTATGAGGCCAGTGGAGGACATGATTGACGTTGATAACTACAATACTCCCGGTCGTGGCGCCCAAATTGAAATACGGCATGGCATCTCTTGTACTACCTCTCCTATTAAATAGCCTATCTATTTACACATATTAAGTGCCTTTAGATTACATATTTGAGGAATGCATCTATAATTCACAAAATGACTTCAGTCGTTCAAAGTTTCAATCCATTCCATGTTAAAGCGTTGTAAAGTATAATGTAATAGGATTATTTTGTTTAAACCTGGTCTCTATCGGATTTTAATCGAAATAAAATTTTAAACCAAACCATGGATTTCTTAATTCAATAGCTACTTAAACGTTTAAGTTTTTGAACGAAATGAAATAAAAATGAAAATATTTTTTAAATTTATCAAAATAGAATTATAAAAAATACTTTTTGAAAGTCAAAATTACATTTATGATCGGTTCTAGCCCTGTCATAGCCGATGTCATAAGCAGATGGTGCATGTTCTTATCACGTCGCGTCGGTGAGAGACATCACCTTAGTCCTCCCGTGACCACGGCTGGTGTGAGGCAACGTAACTGTCTGGAATGTCAGATGTTTAAATAATCCTCGTTTCAATCAGCTAAAGTTGTTTTATTAAAAAATATTCAGCTATTATAGACTAAGTTCGTTGAATTAAAAGTTAGCTTGATAGTTTTATATTGTTTCAACGACATGAAATATAAGTACAGTAATCAAATAAAACTTCGTTTAAATATTATTTTATGTTACATAAGTATATTTAGTTTTGGAAATGTTAAATAAATTCAACAGGTCCAAAATTGTGAAAACCAAGCAGTTGATAAATCTTTAATATCCAGCAAGCATGTGGAAATCTAAATTATGCAACTGGACTTCGTATGTTTATCATTTATAATATTATATTTATTTGATATTCATTTATTGGGGAAATTAAAGAATTAAGCATTACAATGTCATAAACATCGCATGAGTAAATGGTTGAGGTAAATAAATGAACAACTACTTTCGTTTCACCAGTTCTTGTCAGGTCATGGCTATGGTTGACTTGGTTGACTATGATTAAACCGGTGGTAGATTTAATCGTTCAAAAACTTTTTTTTAAAACCCTACTAGCAGCATTCCGCGGTTGACCCACCTAACTTTCGATACAATTGCAGTGTAAATATCGGTATGAAATATACCTACTTATTTTAGAGCTATTCTAAAACCTACTGAATATTTTTTGTTCTATGTTTGCCCCCCAAACGAGCGGTCGGAGCCATTTTCATGACTACCGATGCCCATAGACATTCGCATAGAGGCAATAAAGATGCGCTACCCTCCTTTCTCTTCCCACCTCCATGGGCCACCGGCTACTTACACACTGCAGGAAACGCTACAGCGCAGCTGTCACTTACGCCGGTCTCGTGTAAGTGAGAGGTACCTCCCCGGTCGTGCCGGCCCAATTCGGCTGCATGCAAGCATGTAGTGTGGCACTACCTCTTTCGGAATATAGGTACATCATAAAAATAAATTGAGCCGCTTCAAACACGGTAAATTTCAAAGTTATGTATAGAATTTTGAAGAAAATTATTTTCATTATATTTTATCATTTTCTACGGGTTAAAATGTTATACTAAACTATGGCAAAATAATGTATATATACATCAGCAAATATATCAGCAAATATTCCACACCGTCATAAGCTATAGGTAAAGGGAAGGGAGTATTCCCGTTCATTGAATTGAATAAATTGAATAAATTGAATTGAATATATAACTATGTATTTTCAAAATTGATTGTATTCTAGTTTAAGTTTTACTAAGTTGCGTAACTGTCAACAACCCACTTAATGTAACTGTTCACACCAGGTCTCGCCGGATGCTCTCGTCTTACACAAACACCCGTGCAATTTTTAGCGTCTGTGCAAAAAAACTCCGTACCAGTAACCCACATTGATCAAGGTGCCGAGATCGAGTTGCGCCGTTAGCACACGCTCCGCGTCTTTGTTCAACTCTTTTTTCGCGAAAAAAAGACCCCTTTGACAGCTACTTTTGATCATTTTTCCAATATTTAGGATACTTTTAACAAAGCCGAGATTCTTTTAATTTTAGTCACTTTTGACTAAAAATCTACACTCAAACGTATCTCTAAAATCAACTCATTTGTTTCGGGATAAAACATATTTTTATTTATTATTAAGTATTTATTCCGGATTATAATCTATGTTTGTGCTGAACCTCAGTCGAATCCCTAGAATAGTTTTTTTCGTGAAAGAATAACAAATATAAATACAAACTTTCGCATTTATAATAATTACCCAGTTGGAGGTTTTGTTTTACAACAATCAGTCACTTTGTTCATTAGTTGTAACACAATTATACAAATTCAAATTTGATATCTTAACTAGCAGACTGGGCCACACTTTGCTGTGGTTATTAAAA
>LUGF01030482.1:109921-130745 GCA_001625245.1 Calycopis cecrops
GCCCGAACAGCGGTGGAGCGCCGCCGCCTGCCGCCGCCGGAACCGCGCGCCGCAGCGGCACACGAACGGCGCGTCGCCTTCGTGGACTAGCGCGTGAGCCTTCAGCTGGTTGGAGTCGGAGAAGCGCGCGGGGCAGCGGGCGCAGGCGTACGGCCTCTCGCCAGTGTGCACCCGGAGGTGCCTCCGGAGGTTGGCCACCTGCACGAAGTGGCGCGGGCAGTGCGGGCAGCTGTACGGCTTCTCGCCCGTGTGCAGGCGCAGGTGCGTCTTGAGGTGGTGGTCGCGGGTGAAGCGCTTGTGGCACTCACCGCACTCGAACGGTTTCTCGCCGGTGTGGGTCCGCTCGTGGTTCTGCAGCACGTGCTTGTAGCCGAACGAGCGCGAGCAGACCTTGCACGTGAACAGCTTGTCTCGGGGCGGCTCGGTCGCGCCCGGGGACGAGCCCGAGGACGGCGGCGACGGCGGCGTGCTCGACTCATCCAGCTTCGGTGTGCGACGGCGTTTCCTCGCTCTGTCCAACTCCGGCACGGGTGGTGGTAGAAGAGGCGCGGGCGGGGACGGCGGCCACGCCGCTAGCAGGGCTCCAGAGTACAGATCAGTGGGCAGCCCCGCCACGAGCGCGGCGGCCCGGCTCGCCAGCAGCCGCTCCGCTAACATCGGCAGCGAATCTTCCCTCATGCTCGACAGGGACCGCACTGACACACCTACAACAAAACACAATTACATTAATTAAAATGAATAATACTAAAGGGTATAATTTAAAGCCGTGTAAAAGGCTCGTTACATTTGTCATATCACACGCGACATCAGCGCTCGACAACACGACGTGATTACCGGACAGTGGTTTCCATCGAGTACCTAAACTTGTGATATATGCTGCTCTAAATAAGTGAAAGAATTTGTCGCTATCACTTCCGTCACGGGTTAAGTCTCGCCTAAACAAACAACAAGTCAAACCTATCGATGGCATACTTATCAGCGGGAGAGGGCAAAAAACGCAGCAAAAAGCGTAAGTCAGACTCCGCGGAGGAAACATTTGGTCGCAATCAACGGTGCAGGTCGCTTCCGCCCCGACCTGTTGCGCAAATCACCAGACGTGCCTTAGAACGTCGAAACTAGCGAAAACCCGGTTCTATAAGTTCAGTTGCCCTAGCTCTTGCAGAACCATATCCATTTTGGCGCAGCGTAAAGGCATACTATGCTTCTTTTTTACTCACTTTTATTGTTCACTCTTCAAATTATTATCTTTTGTGTTGTGTTACATTTTTTCTTCCTTTCTTTCTTCCATATGGTTCTAGATAGACTATAATCATATGACTTTGTAATTATGGTAAATGTTACAGAGTACGAAAATTAGTAGGTTCAAAACAGATCGACAGCCATTGAAGTCGAATGTCCACGTATAAAAAGTAATTAATATTTTAATAATCCGAGGAGGCTATATAATTAGCTTCCGTAAATCCGCGCGACGCGAGCGAAGGCCGGCCCGTCCTTACATAATAGAATTAATTATTCCAGATCCCACCCTCCGCCCAAATTATATTCAAATATTAATTTCGCCGGAGAAAAGCCTTTTTGAGAGCACTTAATTAAAATTAGACAAAATCATAATTGAAAGTTCTCCTCGAGGCGAGAAGAGGACGGGCGGAGGAAGGCAGGCGCTGCCTTACATTATCTACTTAGTTTGAATTAATTTCGTCAGCCGCTGCGAGCTCTACTTTGTCGTCACTTTTAATTGAAAGTAGCTAAATACTTTGTTGGCAGAGGAAAGATGTTTTATATCGTTTTCTCAGTCCGTCATCCGTAAAGATCCGTAGAGAAGAGAGAGAACAAACGAGATCTGGTCAGTTTGTAATCCTTTGTCTGATATGATATTTAAATATAAAATTTAGTATAAAACGCCTACAATTTTTGGCTACGGATAGCGATGCCCAAATACGAATAGGTTTTCTTTTTCTTTTCTTGTTTTTACTCGTCTCATTTCTTTATGTAGATAATATTGTACCGTATAATATGATTTGTAAGTTTCTTGTTGTTTTTTATTTTGTATGAGATTTAAGAGTTTTTCAGCTTAAGTAGCTAGAGCGATTGTATTTTTTGCTCTGTCCTGATGTTGTATGGTGAATTAAATGACTGACGGTACCAACAACTAAGTCTTAAGCTTGAAGTATCTTAATTTTAAGACATAAAAACAACAGATCTTCAAATGGCATTCACAACATTCTATCGCGCTATAGGCCCATTAAAACCTTACTTAAGGTATATAATTAAGTACATAATAACTCCGAGGTGCGAAGTTGGGATAAAGTTTATGATTGAAAGGCGACAGAGCACGCGTCGGTATCTCAGCCTTGCGCCGTAACTTTTTAATATCATTCCTGGCCATGTACCGAGGGAAGAAAGGAACATGTGCTCGGAATTATAATTCTAGAATCCAAAACATAATCAGTTTTAAAATAAATAACGACGGGACTGTGAAATCTTATAAAACAAATAGCCTAATGACGTCTTAAGTTTATACGAATATTACTTACGGAATAAAACACCTTTACGGATTTTATTTCGATTTATTTAATTATTCAACAACCCCGATGTTTCACTAGCCTTACAGCTACCGTGGTCAGGGGTGGACCAGTCAAATAATTAAATGAACATGAACAAAAATGTAAGTTCATCTAAAAATCCTGGTTTCAGACATAGGATAGAAATTTTCTCAAACTTTTTCTAAAGATAATCGTTCAAGAGCGTTTTGCGGCTATGAATTTCGACTAAATTAAGCCGTCGGTTCTGATCAATTGTCACGGATTCCTATTCCACTGAGTTCAATGCGAACCGCTATAACTTCTAATCTAGCGAGATGTATATTTATTTCTTATGGTGTAAATTAGGAGGCGAAGAAGCAATCAGAACCATTTTCATGACTTCGAACGCCCATAGATATCCGCATAGAGGTTAAACCGATGCGTTGTTCCTTCTCCCTCCATGGGCTATCGGCTACATACACGCCGCTAGAAATGCAACAGCACAGCTGTCCTTTTACACCTAAGATTAACTTAATATAAGGCTGAGTTTACTACTAAAACTTACATAGCGTTTGTACTCACCTATTTACCTAACTATGGTCATAAAAAATACTCTAATTATGGGGGAATCCCTACATTAATTTATCGTACAAAATTCATATTAGTTAGATTACGATTTGCCAAAAAGATTAAGTAATTTATTCATAAAAGGGGTAACAAAGTAGGTGTGTAAATAGCCTTAATTAATTAGATAGGTACCTATCATTTTCACTCGAATACATTTTGTACTCTTTAACGCTTATATCTTTTTATACCTATAAATATGTAAATTTACAGTTATTACTTTAACGGTAGGTGTGATTGTATCTTTATAAATCTTAATTAAATATTTTCATTAAGTTGAAAATGGTTATTGTCATCTATCAGTAATAACAATAAAATAGTACCTACCCAATTACTCATCTTCAGATTTTTTCCAATGCAATAGCTTTTAGCTTACGATTGATATTTTAGCTTGTTATTATTTTTTTAATTTGTACAAATAGCCAAGAATTTCCTACTTTAGATTTTAATGTATAATTATAATTAACTTTATTACCTTAGTGGTTTTGATGCCATTATGTATTTATAAAATTTTATATTGTATCTTTTGGGTTGATAATAAAAAAACATATTTTAGAATGTAAGTGTTTAGATAAGTATTAAATAGGCTTATTATATAACACGATATTGTCAATTTATAAGTTAATTATCATCAGCACGCATTTTGCAACCAATGTCAATCGAAAATATAAACATTAATCGACATATTAAACGCAAATCACTTTACAAACTACATCTGTATAAAGTACAGTAGCTTCTTCTTAGTCGGATAGCTTTCTTTTTAATGAGAATATAGTTATAGTTACCTATCACGCATTTTTATTACATTTTTAAAACAATTAGATTCTACAAAGCAAAGAACAACCTTCTAATAATAATAGAAGTGGCTTGTTCCAATTTAACGTGATAAGTATAATAGGATTAAGCCCTAGTAATTATGTAAGTTAAAACTAACCCACAGATTACCGAGCTCATACGGTTTCGGCTTTTAGGGTTAAGCGAAAAACCAGAAATTGGTTATTTTTGAGGCTTCCATTAGAATATATGTTTGTTACGCGATACAAATTATACAGAATATTATGTGATACAATTACACATCTAATAAAAAGAACTGAAGGTTATAAATTAAGTTTCAAAACAAACAGTTTTAATTGTAATTCCAACTGTTATAGTAATCTGTTTTCTTTTTTATGCATAAGCCTTGATAATCTATTACTAAAAATTCATAATCATTCCTATCTACTAAATAAAAATCTATGAGAATGAAATTAAATAAAAATGTAAAGATGTGCTAATTTCTAATATGACACGGCTTTGTTCATGCCAAAATATTTAGAATCTTGAAGGCAATCTTATAGGCTAAGGGCCGATTTTTCAATCCTCAGATAAAAGATAACCCTAGGAATAAACTATCTCTGTTTCATTTTTTATTTCGTGTTTAAGTGCGATGGCAATTATTTATTCCTAGGGTTAATTTTTATTTGACGATTGAAAAACCGGCCCTAAATCATTTAGAATCTTTAATATTGTTTATATAATACAGCAGTTGAATGCACTAGAAATTACCATAGAATCCAAACTGTCCATGTGAAGTCACTAAAACTAGACCTACAGTCGACCTGCAGCTCGGATCGGCAAAGTTTCGTAGGCGATGTGTAGCGCGCTACCGGAGCCCGCTACACACTACGCTTGAGTGGACGTGCGAACTTGTGCGGATGCAAATGCGTGCGTGCGGGCGGCGCGCCGCCGTCCAATAGCGGTGCGCCTCGCGCCGCCAACTTTCAAAACTTTTACATATCAACATACGAACCTCTCGAGTTCCGACTTGATTGCAGCGACAGAGCCATCTCACACACGTAATATCATTTATGATCACAGTAATCAAATGTCTATGTCCGTTGTTAGCATTTATTTAGTCGACATGTTACACCGGCGCGGGCTCGTGATCGAATGAGTGCACCGCACGATCGCACTCGGTGGGACCTACCACAACACTGGCGGAGCTGCGAGCGGCGTGCCGGCCGCCCCTCCGCGCTGTAAACACACCCCCACGCCCCACCTAGCGGCCGCTGCTCCCCCGGCCCCCCCGGTGCACTGGGCGCTCCACATGCACGCAATGCATTCACTTTTTATGGCCGCTACTACATTATGTCGGCAGTTTTTTAGCCCCGGCCGAGAGTACCACATAAGCACTTTTTTATATTTACGATCTGCTCCTGTGTATCGGGAGATGCTTTCTTCTTTTTTATCACGGACTTAAAGAACATTTATAGATTTTCTATTGTTGTGCTGTAAATGTTATTGATTGATTGTTCTTGTGTTTTGACTTCTTAATTTCTCTTAGATATGTACTATTGATATTCTACGAAAATAAAATTATTTGCGTTATTTCGTTTTATCAATTTCATTGGGATAATCGTCAACCCGTAGTCATCCGCTGGACAAGTTGATGGTATGCAAGAAAAAAGAAAAACTAAACTGACGTTAGATATTTATAATTTACTACTTATTGCTACTACCTTACCTAGTTTATAAGTATTCTTTCATGCACACGAGGGTTGTCTGGAAGTAATTGCTTAAAAGCAATAAGACCGCCTTTTGTGTACATGAACATTGTATGTAAAATGGTATCTGTATTTATTTATTTGTCTAATAGTTTATGTACACAATAAAGTATATTTCATTTCATTCATACTTTATTAAATTGATAAGGGAAACTTACTCGTTTCTCTTATTTTATGTAATACATTCTATAAGATATTTCACATAGTTTCAATGTTTACTAGTTCTTCTAGTGGTTTAGAAAAGAATATAATATATTTTTAAAAATGTTAAGTTTTTTTGGTAGACATTTTACTTTTCATAAATAAAATTTGAAATTATTGGTTAAAATCATATTAATTTTCAGTTATATGTGGCAATTGCCTAAGTCTTTAGTTTGCTCACATAATATGTCGTTACTTGGTAGGTAGGTACGCACCTAAGTATTTTCAATTTTGTAACTTTATCATTAACTCTGCTCAAAAAACAGGGTAATATAAGTACCTACTTAGTATAAGCATAATATACAAATTCAAAAATTTCTCCTTTGCCCCGATTCGGAATTGGTGATTCACTCTTGTTATCATTAAGTGTTACTACCTAATTATAATTTCATTAATATTATACAAACAACATTTCATATTAACTCTTGACTAACATCTAAATAACTCTTAACGACAAATATTTAAATAATCACCTAGAATTAACTAATTTGGATTACGTAAGCTGTAATTAAAGTCATTAAATATTCTAAAAATGATACAGACGGTACGAACTATACATTTATTTATACTATAAAATATCACTCATACATACGTGTTTTTATTAACAACAAAGAAATAAATATGATATTATATGTAGGTACCTAAAGATTACTTCGTACAAATACTAAAATTTGGCTCTGAATCAGCAGTAGTACTTAGGTATAGTATACTAGCTGCGCCCCGCGGTTGCACCCGCGTAAATTTCGATCCCGTGGAAAATAGATAATCATCCAATGGTTAACCCATACTAACATTTTTCGGAATAAGAACTATTATATGTGTTAATTCAAGTAACTCTCTGTGTGTGCCAAATTTAATGAAAATCGGTTCCTGAAGGAGTAACAAACCAAAAAAACACAAACTTACAAACTTTCGCATTTATAACATTGGTAGGATGATAGTATCGATTTCAATAGTTTTTACGTACATGTTTTATTTTATAAAAAAAAATCTAAAACAATTTTGTTTGTTTGGACGGGCTGACAGTGTAGGTACATACTTATTGGTTATTTTTGCTTTATGTTATGCTATTCTTATGTAATAATATGCATGAGCTGTTTCGGTTGGTGTGTATTTTGCTATATGACCTACCTACTAATTATTGCTTAAGTTTACGCTAATGATATTATTTTTAATAGGCTACAAGCACTATTATAACTTATACATAAGCAGTACAACTGTAATCTTCCTTCTTCTTTACCTTTTACTTGTAAAAATACCTACATGAATATTCATGTTTATGTTTTAATCCTGTAAAACACATTTAACTACTTTCAAATGCTTCCTTTGTCTACGTTCCATCCTTACTAGGTATAGAGACAGCTATAAGCGAAAGTAACTGTCAAATAGCCACAGAGTTATAGTAAGTAAAACGGAATTAATAGTTTTGATTCAATACTTTTTTAAAAATGTGGCAATACCATGTAGACACGACAATTGGGTAGATTTTTCCTAGGCGTTCCTTTGCAAAACTTTTTTGTGCTCGAAGTTGTGCGCATCTTTTAATAAAAAAAAGCCAAGCATCTTCTAGCATACCTATGTCAATGAAAGTTCATGTTCATCATTCGATGTCACCGGGAAATATATTTACCACAGCAAATTATACGTTTATATATTATGAATTAAATATACCGTGCCGCGCCGACGCGACGGAACGAATAGGTTAGTTAGTTCCTCAACGGGGTAGGCAGAGAACAGAGTATCACATATCCGATCTCTACATACTTGCCTTGCTTCTTCCACATTCCTAACTATTATCTTCAAACAAACATGTTGCGTATCAGGAAATATTTACTATTTTGTAGTTTGTTGCTAATACAATATCTGACCAAAATATTTATTATTATATAACTGTGATTGTTATTAAGAACTCAGTGAACGGAAAGTACTTTTTTATTTGCAAAAAGCCGGTCCCTGTGTGTAAACTTATCACAATATTTTTGCCGTTTTATTTGTTCAATATAAAACAAATTGCCTACCTATAGTATTTTTTTTTGTGTTTCGCTTATTTGTTAGAACTATAACTTACCAACAATTACTTCTTCTCGCAAGTGAAGAAGTTGTATATTAGGTATATAGACAGTAACTATCGGAATAGAACACACTATTAAATTCTAACATCTCCCTACTGAGCCATCACTGCTATTTTAAATGTAACTGGCATAAAATTTTCTAAACAAATGCAAAAAAAATAACACCCATTTTAAAATTAGAACACTTCCCTCTTCTATTTCAAAAAAGGAAAAGAACCGTCGCCTAACGTCCTCTAATAATTAGGAGAGCAATTGTTGACTCAGAGACAACACATAAAAAAGCATAAGTGTCGGAGCACGGTGGCGTATCGCGTAAATTAAGCATTTTTATCGGCTGCAGCTATTTCCACCCGCGTATTTATAGAGCGCACGCGCCCCTTCGCGACGCTTTTTATCCCGACCAAAAGCACGTCTACGTCTAATAACTCTATTATTAGGATATGTAAAATGACATGTGGTAGATAAGGAGAACATGAGTATACAGTGGCTGAGTGGAGAGCATATGTGATAACATAAACAGCTACCTGGTTTCAGCATTATATAAAGCAAATAGATCATATATCTAGAAACATTATGAAAATTGCAAAATATGCACTTAATTTTATTAGCACTTAATCCTGCCAACATTGTGTACGCAAAAGTTTTTTGTTTTTCTTTTTATCTTTGTAATACATTTCTACTAATCGAATAGATGGATGAAATTTAGCTCATATTAGATAGAATAAAATCTGGGATTATATAGAAATACTCATTAACCTAAAAAAATATTTTTTGGCGTCTCTGAGATTTTACACGACTTAAACCGCGGGAAAGACCTAGTTGAGTAGGTAAATATTCTATTGGCATTTTCGATTAATACTACTTTATTTATTATTAATAATGTACAACTGTACCTGGACAGATAAAAGTTGATGATAATGACGATGTCAAATTTTGCAATATACACTGAATAGACATGGTAGGTGGGTTATTAGAAACAATAGCTATAATTTAAGAAATTAATGTTCTACATGTTAATGCTTAATTAATTGTAAAATATATGTAAAATGCGAATCTTAAAATCAATGAATTCAAATAAAAAAAACAAAAATTCTAAAATATTCTGATTATTTATAGAAAGTCTGTAGAAAGTCTGTTCAAAAATATTTAACTTGGAAACAGTTGTTATCATTATAAACAACACAGCTTCCTTCGAACGGTGTAAAGAATCTTAGTTTTTTAAGAGTTGCCACCTGCCGTTGTCGCGTGCCGAACAATGTCACTCAACTTTCAACTTTAACCACCACAGCATAAAGTCTTATATCCATCGGTGTATCGCCAGTTGGTGTTTTTTAAATAAAAAACTACGTTCTCTCTCGTTTTATTAGACGTATTGTCCTTGTTCGCCAGGATGTTTGGGTTAGTTATCTCGCACACGCCGGAACACCTTGCTCCAGACCCCAGCCCCTCAGCCCATACATTAGACAACTGACTATCACCGTTTGCAGATATGTTTTTTGGGGGCAGATGATGGCGGTATCTTATCTACAATCAACACAACTTACATAAATGTCGTTAATTAGTTTATACCTATGTCTATAATGAGGCGACTTCAGATTACATCTTTAATTTTCTAATTTATATAGATCGTGCCATTTTTTGGCATGTGGTTTTTTTTGTCCATTAAAAAATATAGGTACAGTGATTAAAAAAAAAAGAATATCGGAATTAAGTTTCTTTTGCAGACACGTTTAACAACTTTTATCATAAATATAACATAGGTACTATTTTTCCCTTTTTATAAAGGCTTACTCTTTATGTATTTATATTTTAGATGTATTTACTTACTTTAACTTTTTAATAGTGGTTCACTTTTAGAATTTCATTAGTAGCGGTTTTACTGACAAGATGTAGAGCTGCGCAAAAATCAACACCATGACATTCTCAACTTGGTTTCGTTCTTGTTGATTATAATGTAGGTTTTAGTCTTAGATCATTTAGTAATAGTAAATTGTAAGTGAATGTTAAGAATATCCTAACAGGTTAACTGGATTAAGTTAGTGATCTAATAATAGAGACATCCAGTTTTGTGTGCGGTTTATTGTTGGTATGGATATTAAAGAAGAAGAAAGAAGTTTTTATTCAAAATAGAATTACAGGAATTACTTTTTGAACGACAACAATTAAATCTACCACCGGTTCAACCATAGTCCTGAGAAGACCCGGCGAAACAAACTCAGCATTGGAACCTATATGTAGTTTACCTTGTCGGATGCAAATCGTATCGTATCTCTCAGGTATGCTACTATTTATCGTAACGATAACAAGTATAGACCGGTATATACGCATTATCGAAGCGGCATAATTTGAAGGCTAGAAACATTATAAGCAAAGATGTGATATATTGGATCCAGGTCAGCAGTGATGCAACAGCTCATCACCTGCACGCATTTTAAATATTTATTAATTAATGGAAACATATTTAACCATTAAAATTACTTACGTAATATCATCACCTTGACAGACCGAAAGCTGACTTATGTGTGTCTTAAACCAGCTACTGGCGAGACAGTAGACACTTAATCAAACTGCACAGTACAGAGCGTCTTCATAAATGCTCTTTGTAAGGTTCGACACATAAGGACCACTGAGACTCATTATTTAATTTTTTTTATGTAGAATATACGCTAGCAGACTGAGAGCCCAGTGCAGCTTCATCTGTATGAGAGGCGAGTGCCCTAAGGTAGCTCAAGCCTCTGTAATTTGTGGTCGATGGGGGTGCAAACCCCCCCTTCTTTCCCGGCTAATCTGGGAGGAGGCAAACCGGAATATTGCGATTAATAGGTTATACTATTATTATCTTGGCCAGGAGGACAGCGGGTGTCCTCCTTTCCCCCCCTCTGACGGAGGGGAGCAGCTCACGCGCGACAGCTAAAAAGTGGCCGACACGGGTCTTGAGCTAGAGGAGCTCTATGAGCTATCATGACTGGGGGAAATTATTTAATGCTTCCAAAAACTGTAACATCTGGAATCTCTGTCCGACGATTCAGTTAATACAAGATTCTCCAAGATGAATCCAACAGTTGAAGATTTTCCTGGAAACATGTTTAATAGTTTTTGTGACGATAATTGCAAGTCTAAATACTACTGTAGTTGAAGCAGCATTATTATTTAATCTGTATATATATCTATACGTTATATCTAAATCCATATAGGTACTTGGTGTGTCCTAAGGATTAATGAATCACGTTTGCCTACATCAATAAACTCACACTGCATCTGATGTGACACTGTCACTTTACGACGGTATCTTGCGAGGAAAGGGTACCTCCCCGGTCGTGTCTGCCCAATTCAGCTACGTTTTTAAAATTATTTTTATTACTTATTTTTTTAAATTAAGTTAATTTTATAGAAATAAAATTACTTTGTATCGACAACTAATTCACCTGCAGTAAATGCGACTCTCATTATTATGGCAGCCGATTACAAGCCAAAATCATAATGATCATTAACATAATGTCGTGGTCGTGTCACATCAAACGGACTGCAATCACGAGAGTTAAAGAATCTCCTTTGTCTTCAAGTAGAAGGGATCCCTTTCACGGCTCTCTTGAAAGAGGCAACTCTTTGAAGCTTTGAAACCACAATTAACCGAAAAAAATTCAAGGACACGTCACTTTTGTAAAGAGTTCTCCAAACTTATTCGCTTTCACTCTCTTTATTTGCAATGGGTTATTTCGCTTTCTTTTGTCTTGTTGTTTTCACTATACAATGTGACAATATGTTTTGCACAACCACATGGCTTTTGACAGAGATTGCGTAAATGGCGATGTACTTTGATAGTTTTAAAATAAAATAAATTGGCACGTGTATTTTTTTAGACGAGGAATTAGTTTGTGTTAGATGAGAATAACTAGGAGACAAAAAAATACAGAAAATTATTTAGTTTTTTTAAATATATTGCTAGAGTACCTAATACAAAATCAAAATATAGGAATATTGGCTTCCGCCCGCGGCTTCGCCCGCGTGGATTTCAGACTTTAAAAAAGTCCCTATAAATTTTAACTTATTATGTTATTCTGATATAAAAGCTAAACTACTGTAAAGTTTCATGAAAATCCGTTCAGTAGTTTTTGTGTGAAAGAGTAACAAACACACAAACTTTCGCATTTATAATATTAGTAGGATTATTTGTGAAACCGATGTTGGATAATATGTAGTTGTTTTTTAAAGAAGTCTTATGAAGATGAAAATAAATTAATAACCCGAAAATGCTTGGTTTAGAGATTTTTGAAAACTAAGAAATCGGTTAGATATTTTAGTGTTACGAGACCGACGTGAAGTGACAGTCGTGCTGTTGCGCTTCGTGCTGTGTGTAAGTAGCCGGTGGCCCATGGAGCTGGCAGGAGAAAGGAGGGCAGCGCATCTGTATAGCCTCTATGACAGATGACGTTGGTAGTCATGAAAATAGTTCCGATTGGACTTAGGTGTCGACCCCCCTATACCATAAAAAAGAGAACAACAAAATGATGTGATTAAAAAAAAATACGTATAAAATACGTAATAAATTAAACTTTAAAATATTAATCACATTTCGAATATGCACTTAGGTCCTACTCCGGTTCTTCATCATCATCTTTAGCCTATTGCAGTCCACTGTTGGACGGCGGCCTCTTCCACAGCACGCCACTGGCCTCGATCTTCGGCTAACCTTTCCCATTTCCTGCCCACAGCATTGCGTATGTCGTCACTCCATCTAGTCACAGGGCGTCCTACATTACGTTTGCCGGTGCGCGGTCTCCACTCTTGAACCAGTCGACCCCAACGATCATCGGTTCTGCGGCACATATGACCGGCCCACTGCCACTTCAGCTTGCTAATCCGAGTAGCTATGTCGGTTACCCTAGTTCTCTGCCGAATTACTTCCTTTCGGATTCGATCTTCTTGACTTCCCTTTATTATAATATGGGACTTTTTAGGAAGGTTATTTATTTTGCTCCAGTTATTATTAGTTTACTATTGTATACGAAGTTGTCTAAAAATGCCTCACGCCAATAATGAGCCATTTATTTGTGCAAAGTTCTAAATAAGTAAAAATTGGACAGCAATAAAACGATAAAATCAAAGCAATCAAAAAGACAATAAAATTGCACAGAGCAAATAAAAAGACAATAAAGTGCGAAACAAAAAAAACGAACACATAAGGACGGCAAGGTGTTTGTTGTAGTGCGAAAAAAATATGGCAAAAATATGGAGTTTTTTTTTTCGAGCTGTTAAGAGGTCACGTGTAAAGATAATTCTATTGTGAAAGGAAAATACTAAGTAACAAAAATAAATAATAATTTAGGCAACAAAGGTTCTAGAGTTGAGGCCAAGTTTTAGGAAACAAAGCGGTAGACTATTTTGTATATCCGTGTCGGATTAGACTGTATGCGAGTAGCAGGGTATATGCCGTCATGATTATCATGATAAAAGTATTTCAGAGTATGTTATTGTGAGCAGTATTAAAGAACGACTCTATGCTAATATTTGTAACAAAAGTTATAAATCTATGAGTCTCTTCATATTTCAAGATATTTAAACGATTACTAGAACTAACAGACGAAATATTCGTTCCTAATTACTACATTACTTATACGTTTAAACGTCACCAATCACCAATGTGTTCTCTGCTTGTAGAGTAGGTGCTTCAACCTGCAAAATCAACTCTAGTTCAACGACCTAATAGACAGATGTAATATAGCAAGCAGTACTATGCCTAGAGCATACCTAATAATAATATGTACCTACCGACAGAAACAGATAGATTTCCTGAACTTGGTGATCACGCCATCAATAGCTTGCAAAACAAAGAACTAACTGTAACTATGGTTTGTTTTTGATGGCCTGCTCATAATTTGTCAGTTTTTTACACGCCTATGTTTTTATTTACTGATTGGCATAGCACGAAAAGTATTTTTAGAAGAAAATATAGGTTCAAAAGAATACTAAGAGTTACAATTAATTAAATCGTAAGAATCTATAAGACATTGTCACTTTTGTTCAACTGGTGAAGTACATTGTGGCCCACCCTTCGTGTGAACGACAGATGTGCGTTGACGCCGCGGAAATTATAAAAATTGTGAATATTTCATTCACAAAATTACGCGTTCGGCCGTTACGAATCAATCGCACACAATAGAGGAGCTAAGCCAGTTTTTTTGTATTTGTTGGTGATTTTAATGTAAATTTTACGTAAACTATGTTCTGGTTTTACCGTTTGTATAAAGTAGGGGTAGCTGATAAAGAATCAATACAGTTAGGTATAACAATCTTATGATTGATTACAAACTTGTTTGTATATGAGTGACGGCCATAGAAAGTTTTAACAATGTAATTGCAATTATGAATTTTGTTAAAATTAAAAAAATTAACAAAAATGTTGCCGTTTTTCCGTCAATGATCTTAATTATTAGCTTTAATTGTGTCGATATTGTTACTTCAATCACTGTAAAGCGTTACAAGTGTAAGTACGTTACAACGACAGAACATTTTTAACAATGTAATTGCAATTATAAATTCTTTTCAATTAAAAAATTAACAAAAATGTTACCGTATCTCCGTCAAAGAGCTTAATTGTTGTCTAAATTCTAATTGTATCGATATTGTTATTTCAATCAGTGTAAAGCGTTACAAGTTTTAAAGCATGTTACAATGACAGAAAAATGTTGACAATGAAGTACCTAATTGCAATTATGAATTATGTTAAAATTAAAAAAATTAACAAAAATGCTGCCGTTTTTCCGTCAATGATTTTAATTATTAGATTTAATTGTGTCGATATTGTTACTTCTATCACGATAAAGCGTTACATGTATAAAGTACGTTACTTGGATAGAAAAAATTGACAATGTAATTCCAATTATTATTTTTGTTAAAATTTAAAAAATAACAAAAATGTTCACGTTTTTCCATCAATGATCTTAATTATTAGCTTTTATTGTATCAATATTGTTACTTCAGCCATGGTAAAGCTTTACAGGTGTAAAGCACATTATTACAATGACAGAAAAAAACAATGACTATGTAATTGCAATTATGAATTAACTAGCTTGCGCCCGCGGCTTCGCCCGCGTAGATTTCGGATTCCAAAATGATTCAAAATTTTATCTTATTATGTTATTCTAATATGAAAGCTATATTACTGTAAAGTTTCATGAAAATCCGTTTTGTAGTTTTTGTGTGAAAGAGTAACAAACATCTTTACAAACTTTCGCATTTATAATATTAGTAGGATTTATAATAAAAAATTAACGAAAATGTTACCGTTTTTCCGTCAGGGATCTTAATTATTAGCTTCAATCGTTCCTATATGTATTGTTACAACCACGGTAAAGCGTTACTAGTATAAAGTGCATTACAATGACGGGATAAATAATTCCGATACACCATTATGCTGCTATTAAAAATGTACTTCTTATAGAACATTCGGGAAGATATCGCAGGTGAGAGCCTGTGCCCATTGGACCGAGACAAATACAAAATATCACCTCCAAAGGATTCGCATCGAATATTTATCCCCTTAGCCCCGGTCTCCCCTTGTTCCCGGCGACCGTTTAAACTTTTGATTTGGCTGCGAGGATACTTAACTGGACCCTCGGACTTGCAAGTATCCGTCGGTTATTATTTTGGCTAAGCTAATTTGGGCTTTATACCCAAGGGCCTAGGACTCCAAGTGGCTGGTGACGAGTGAGTGGAGATGCGTCTCTCGGCCAGTGGCAGGTGGCTATTACTATCGTTGCGTCACGGGCTCTCCCCTTCCGGGTGTGATGAATAATTCTCTTTTTGGGCTGCAAGGAATTGTTGCGGACTGGCCTGTCGGTACGCATTGCCGGCTCCTCCATATTAATGCGAATTATATCTCATGCCTACTTGAAAACGTGCCTTTTTTACTTTTTTTATAGTATTGAGGAGCAAACGAGCAGTCAAGGCCATTTTCTCAACTAGCGATACCTGCATGAAGTTTATACATTTGCATTGCCCCCCTTCTTTCTTTTGTCTACATGGGCCACCTGATACTTTCATGGGGGGCACAGGGGTCACTTCACGTCGGTATCGTGTAAGCGAGAGGTACCTCCCCGGTCGTGTCGGAACATTTCAGGTGCAATGAATGGCACTACTCCTCTATATCTACTATCTTCAGATATATCTCAGCTTATTGTTCAAGATGTAGAGTACTTTCTTGAGATTATAAGAGCTATTTTTTTTTATTTTTAGGGCCGCTTTAGGTACTGTTAAGGCTATTAGGAACTTAGCAAATAGCCTACAAATTTCAAAATTACGGTTGAAAGACTTAAAAGTCATGAATTATTAATATTTAAGTACCTATAAGTTAAGATTTAAGTATTGGATAGGTAATGAACACTTTATTTATTACTTGTGAAACTAGTCCTATGAGATTCATAATGATGTAATAAAATGTCTATAATATCTATAAAGATTTACGCGTCCGGTATACTTTTGCAATTAATGAAGAAAGGATGTCGAGAGAGACAAGATACGCTTTTAGATTTTAAAACTCTATGGGCTTCGATTAGTTTTTTTTCGTTATTAGAAATCAATTTAGTCTCGCATTTTACAAAAAATACATTTTACAAATTTAGATAATGTAGGCAGTAGAGTGGAAATGCGTTATACATCTTTCTAGTTGTAGTAGTAGTACATACCTCTATGGAACTATGGAATTTATTTTAAAGCTAGGAGCATAATTAGTAAATCTTCAACTAAAAGCGATAGCTGTAGCGAGTCATCAAACCACGAATAATTCCGCTATCCATAAAAATAGCAATTTCCTGACAAAATCTCGTGTGCAGTGTTACATTATGTAGGTACATATTTTAAGACTTTTATACTTTACAATAATTGTAGGAATCGAATTGGGAAGGAGGTACAAAGGATTGGCCGACATCCGTGTCCGGTGCAGGCCGGTCGCTCCATCACTCCCAGCCAACCCCATTTTAAAACGTCTTTCAAACGTCTTTGTGATCGCCAAAAACTGTCACCTTTTGTGATTGCGACTCGCCCGCTGTCAAATCTTGCACAAATTCAAAAATAACATCGACGTTCGATTTTTTTTCACCCGTGCAAACGTTGATAAGTTTTGGACGTTTTGTTTGAGTCAAACATGGGACAGACGCGCTTATCTCTTTTATACAAGCTATTGATCACGTGAATGAATTTGTACAGATAACCGAAAAGGATAAGATGTTTACTAAAAATAAATTCCATGAAGTTTAGATTTAAGATGGCCTTACCTTCAAACAACCATACATAAATAAAAAGCAAGCAAGAATTGTATTTTTGTTTATATAAATACATCTATTATGATAATCATTCATAGATCATTTACTAAATGACCTAAGTAATAATTAAATACATAAATGTTAATTTGACTCTAAGATCTGTACCTACAGAAGTACTTTAAGGCGAGTATTAAGGCTTGTTATGTTGTGGTTATTGGGGTTTTATTCTACACACACACAATTTCCGAAATTTAATGTCACAACCAAAATCGAGGTTTATTACTTTAAGTTAAAACTTAACCGGCCACCGTCTTTACCCTACCCATTGGCTACGATAAAAGTAAATTATATGCCATTAAAAAAAATATTTATTCAATGACCAAGCTTTATTTTTTGCATTATAAATACTATGATATTTAAAATAACGAAAATAAAGATTGAAAATCGTTTAATCATTGTAACAAAAATGTTTATTGTAAAAAGTGTCCCTTCAAATAAAACATGTTGTGGCGGGAAGACGCCGCACGTCACAATGGCCTCTCGGCTTGACATTTGCAATTTTTCTAAAAAACATAATGCGCGCGCACTCGTGCCGCCGCGGGCACTCGCGACTCCTTTGTGACGCATTCAAATGCATAATTTGTCGAGCATATGCCGGCTTTTTTAGGGAAAAAAAGTAAAAAGTGACCTGATCTATAATTCACTAACGGGAATCCATTGAATATCTGTTGAATATCTTTTGACCCGTGGACATCTAATAACAAAAAAGGTCCACCTGGACCTAAAAAAAGATATAACGTACATTTTTTCCGATGGATTTACAATATTTTTATTAAAATACAATATAGATACGCGGGCACGTGTGGTAGTTCTTCTAGGGTTACTTTGCTTATTCTTAAAAAAAATACAAATTTGATGCAGTATATTTTGTCGCGTTTATTTTTATGACATTTTTAAACAGAAGGGATATTACACGACTTTTGAGGCACGTGGAGCAATTTGCACCCTGCGGTGCTAAAGCTGTGTTCACAATTATATCTACAGTTGAAAATTAATGGTAGTATGTAGTATACTAAAAATAAAAATAAAAACAAAAGAAAGTGAATTTCCACAACTATGTTCGCTTAAACCTTGGAATTTGTTTTACGTATACTCGGTAAATTAGGTTTTATCAATTGGTATTTACGTTTCAAAAGAAAATATACTTAAATACTTTTACTTTTTTAGATCATGATATAGTCCTGTTAATAGGATTTATAAGCAAGTGAAGATTATTTGAACAACTCTAAATACGCTTTGAATATTTAGACGTTTACGGCACGGCCGGCGTGCCGACTGCCTGCGGACCAGACGGTGACTACATGGCACAAAATGCAGCTATGCTGTCGCGTTTTGTGGATTGTGCGGTTTTGTTGCCCCATTGTAGAGGAGGAGGGAGGAGGGCTGTGTCTAGATAATAATAATGTGGATGTGTATGGGAGTTGGTAGTCATTATGGTTGCTCGTTATCGTCACCGCTATACTATAAAAAACATTTTTTTTAAGTAATCGTAATCCGACTTTTCATTGAATATCCGCAAGAGAACTCACATGTAAAAGTTGTATATTACAATGTTTTGCCACTGTATATGTACTTAACTGCTACATTATAACCGCGACCTTATCGGAGTCCAGAAAATCCTTTCCGATATGTTAAATGTGTGAGTGGACAGCCCGCCCCGCGCGCCCCGCTTCTGCCTGTGACAACTGCCGTCGTCAATAGCCCTCGCGTAACATCTATAATTCCAACGTCAAAACGTTCCTTTCGCCTCTCAATATGTTATAATAACTCAATCTGTTATAATACATGTTAAAACGGAAATACTCTCTTTTACTTAAGTAGTTTTAGAATGAAGAGAAAATATTTCTGTGATCACAATAATATGGGTTAACTTTAGACATGGGAACAAAGTTTTAGCATTACGTAGTGACTATTTAGTAATCTGTTGTACCTATTAGGGCAGTGATACTGTAACCAATAGAGGTAGGGAACTCCGTATTCGTCCTTATTTTCAGTGACTTCTTACAATCACCAATAGTTTGCAGTTGACGGAATTCAAACGGACACATATTTGGATGTAAACACTAGATTTGAGGCTTTGCGACTTATCTACTACTTACCTATTTATAATCGAAGAAATTTTTTTGGACACTTCACTGGGTTTTTTTACCCATATAAATTAGAAAACACGCTCTGGGAAAGTAAAGTAGGAAGCCTTCCAGGTGGAGTGGAAATTTTTGAAAAGTGTCACGTATGGAGACGAAGAGCTACAGAACTAGCTCAGAGCTACCGGGCACATCATGTCCACAGTGGAAAGACGACAACAGGCTGCTAATGATGATGTTGGTGATAATGCAAAATTATGGCAGGACTTCGACATCGATTGTATATTTTATATGTTTATTAAAAATAAGCTAATTTTCCATTTACACGAAAAAACTAGAATATTGAGAACTCATTTAGAGCTTATTTGACAGAATATAAAATATCCATGTCACGAGGTTTATATGCATACTTACTTGTTCTTATATTACCTGTAGATACCTCTAGGTACTTATTTGTAGACATTAAATGTAAACGCTAACTATACATATAGTAAAATTAATGTATTACATACACCAATCGTAGATCATCTGTACCTATTTGTACTTCGACGCCAGGCACATCTGCATAATATATATGGATGTCAGATTTGTGCTTACTACAAACTTGTTAGTCTATCAGCATCTTGCAAGCCGTCTAGGACTCTACTAAGCCATATCGATAAATTTAAATATTCCTAATCAAATGAAAAAATAAAAAAACTATTATTAATTAAATAACGGTTATCTGAGAAAGAGAGAGACAGAGGTAGCCAATGGGATTAGAAATTCAAATTTCAAACTGGAAGGAATTATAAAGGAACTTTGTACTCAGGGCTAATTAAAATCCCGCCTTTACGTTACAATGAGGGCCTCTATTTGGCTCGGTTGACCCTATCCCTGCTTAATGAGCGTAACGTTCTTAAATGTAAATGAGCAAGACAAAATGTCTTCCTTCGAGGGTATTAATTAATTTTATTTGCTTATCTTTGAAAGTGAAAAAGTACACTTAAGTGTATGATTCCACCCCTAATAAATCTATTGTAAATGTAGGTACCTAAATGTTCTTTATCATAGTCTTAGGTAACGTATTTTCTTTTACAAACAAAACTTCAGAAATTTCAGTCTAAGCTCACACTACTATGGAGGTTATTTCCTATCTTATATATTCGTTTTAATCGACTTTATTAATGTTTTCTTATACATGAGCTTTAAATCGTTTCCTAGGGAGTAAGTTCCATAAAATAAAGATAAAATCATCCTTTTGCAACGTAAATAAAAAAACTCAAATATCGTAGTGGTTATTGTAATACGATTTCGCAACGCAATGTAATAAAAGTACCCATTGAGGAAGTAAAAAAATTTTATCGGATTACCTCAGTCGCAGGACAGCTGCAGGACAATGGCGGACGCAACTTTTTTTTTTTTTACAAAAATCGCAAAAGGCATTCACCACGCTCTCCATACTTCCGATTTAAGTTT
>LUGF01030482.1:131927-160703 GCA_001625245.1 Calycopis cecrops
ATTTAGAGCTTATTTGAAATAATATAAAATATACATGTCACGAGGTGCGTACTGTAGTATAGAGGAAACTCTATACTCATATCAAATGAAACCTCTGCGTTTGATATATTTTTATTAGAAAAATATAAGTTCGAATTTGAAATATAGAACTTATATTTTTCTTCTTGTCAGAAAAAAGATTATTCTAAAAGATTCTGTATAAACGGGGACAGGTTGAAAGAATGACGAACTCTCTTAGCTAGGTTTTAGATTTAATAATTGAAACAAATGTATCTTATATAATATTAGTTTCTAAATAAACATATAAAAGTATTCTCATCTTTTAATATTTCACCCAGCTGGGACAGAATATTTGGGCAGTAATAGTCTAGGGTCGTTTAGGATTTTTACAGATTTTTAGGTAATACCGCTAGCACATTGACTACGCCCCTGAACAGTCTACAGATTAGCGGCTACTTACTTATGCTTAAAATATGTATAGATACATCCAGGTACTGAGAGACTACTAGAGACATTGAATATAAATGCTAACTATATAGTATAATTAAATGTATTACATTCACCAATCGTAGAGCATCTGTAGTCTGTACCTACCTATGTGTTCTTCGAGGCCAGGCACATCTGCTTATTATATATGGATGTCAAATTTGTACTTACTTCAAACTTAGTCTATCAACGTCATGCAAGCCGTCTACGACTCTACTAAGCCATATCGATAAGTATTTAGTTTCTAAAACATAAATCATTTAATTATTCCTAATTAAATAAAATAAAAAAAACAATTATTAATTAAATAACGGTTATCTGAGAGAGAGAGAGAGAGACAGAGGTAGCCAATGGGATTAGAAATTCAAATTTCAAACTGTAAGGAATTATAAAGGAACTTTGTACCCAGGGCTAATTAAAATCCCGCCTTTACGTTACAATGAGGGCCTCTATTTGGATCGGTTGACCCTATCCCTGCTTAATGAGCGTAACGTTCTTAAATGTAAATGAGCAAGACAAAATGTCTTCCTTCGAGGGTATTAATTAATTTTATTTGCTTATCTTTGAAAGTGAAAAAGTACACTTAAGTAGTCCACCCCTAATATGATTATATATTGTAAATGTTGGTAACTAAATGTTCTTTATCATAGTCTTTAGTAACGTTTCTTTTACAAAAAAAACTTCAGTAATTTCAGTCTAAGCTCACACTATTGTGACGGTTATTTCCTATCTAATATATTCGTTTTTGATAGACTTTATTAATGTTTTCTTATACATGACCGTTATATTTTATTACGATTATACATAATCGTTTCATAAGGAGTAAATTCCATAAAATAAAGATAAAATTATCCTTTTGCAACGTAGATAAAAAAACTCAAATATCGTAGTGGTTATTGTAATACGATTTCGCAACGCAATGTAATAAAAGTACCCATCGAGGAAGTAAAAAAATTTTATCGGATTACCTCAGTCGCAGGACAGCTGCAGGACAATGGCGGACGCAACTTTTTTTTTTTTTTACAAAATCGCAAAAGGCATTCACCACGCTCTCCATACTTCCGATTTTAGTTTAATTTTATTTCAATTCGGACGTATCTAATTCAGAATTCATTAATCTTTAGTGCCGATATCCACTTGTGTATGGTCAGTTGCTGACAGGAAATTGATTATGTTTTTTGCTGATTATTGCTTTTTGGCTGAATGTTACCTGTTCATGCTAGTTAGCGATATATATACATTAAGATCTACAAATATCGCCTACATCATTATCAGCTCTTTCTTGTCCACTGCTGGACATATGCTTTTTTCAATAAGCGCAGCAAGACGACCGTTATCCTGCTACTCATATCCCGGACCAGCCAACTACCTACATTTTACATTACATTAAGGTTACTATGATAACTTAAATTTATAAAAACACTTTAAATATTTTTATAGTCACTCGCGTTATCAAGACAAATTCTACAACACATCATCGACTTCAGAGCTTCTCAACCTTTATGAGGTTGCGCCTCCCTAACGACTTGCGAAAATTTTCATGCCTTCGCTAATAAAATAGTTACCTCCATAACTATTTTATGAATCTAGTAATTTATTTTTCTTTACCACTTTAATTATCAAATGCTTCGCGCCTCCCCTGAAAACTGGCCTCAACCGGTGAGGCGCGCGAGAAACCCTGATCTACATCATACATAACATTAAATATCTACACAAGGACCTTAAAAAAGGCCTTGTACCTGCACTCAAAAAGTATTATCCTTCGAACAAACTATTTTTTTTAACAAACTATTGGCCAAACTCAGCTCTAGCCAATAATAATTATAGGTAGTAGGTATGTTGTATTTTGCATATCAACCCCATAATCTGTTAGTCTTATCCGTAGCTCACGAGTCACTAAGCGATCTTGTCACATTTTGTTATTATTTTCAGCTATTTACCGACTTTTCGTCTTCTATGAGCAATCCATTTTTTGCTTAGATCATTTAGATTTTTTGGCTCATAAAAAATGTCCATTGTTCAAATTTCAATTAATATCCGTTCAAAGTGACACAGTGCGACAGACATCTCAAAAAAGAGCATTTAATGCGCATTACTATTGTGCGCCACACCTACGTCACTCAATACGATGTCAATTGTTACTTATTAATCCAACAACCACACTGAAATTCTCGTAACGACAAATTACATAAATATATTGATTTATTATCTACATTTGTATCTATAGGCAGGTATCTATACTCTATACCAATATATAAAGAACAGAAGAAAGCCTTTTTTATATCTAAAAGGCTCCAAGACTACTTCCTATTAATAAATCATTATTTCACTAATAGTAAACTACAATATCAAGAATAATATAGGCTATAGATGTTTATACACGATTAACAAATTTTAATTTTTGATGACGACAGATGTCATGTACCTACTATGAAATTATTGTTAAGGTAAGCATTAACTATGTCATATGATACTTAGTGCCTAAGAAAGGTATTAAGTAACAACCATTTTGAGATACTCTCTGTATTTTTCTTGTATTGGGTTAGTCATCTAAATATCTATATGATAGAGCGATTTCAAAGAAGGGTTAGAGGACAGTTTACTAGACTCTAAAACTAGCACCCCTCCCTGGTTGTTATTGGGCGAAGTCGGGAGAGATGGCTAGTTAAAATAAATAAATGAATAGTAATAAATTAGCGATCGAGAAATGCTTTAATTCTTCTTAAAATAGGCTTTCGCCGTCCCTATTATTTGTCCATTTCGGAGTCTTTATCAACAGGTAAACAGGAGGTTTCATAAGAGTGACATGCTGCATCTAAGCGTGATTGGGTGGCATAAACCGGGAAAAACTCACGCGATGATGTTATTTTCTGGTGGGCCAATAAAGGGAAGAAAAACTAATAGTAGATGAACCTATAAGATGAATATTAATATTATAAATGTACTGAATAAAACAAAAATATAGCAGATCAACTTCTTAGCTTATTGTTAGATACAATGTAGGAATGAAAATAAATGTATTATTGTAGCAACCTACCGTACGTTACTTCAGTCTTAAACCGCTTTTCGGCTGTTCAGTACGCGATACCTTACTCTTATAAAACTAGCATTACAAGCAAGTATCTAATAGCAGCAGAAATCGAAAGTCCAAATGAATACAATATTTCACCCCATTTTGTTTACACCCACTCAAAATACTTCAATCACTACTTGATGATTTTTTTGCGGTCAACACAATACTGGCGAATATTATATTACTCGAAAGAAAATATCCCATTTCCGCATCTTCCCACAACAATACCGAACTATTCAAATATCGCACGGCGTGGGTAAACGAGGCGTTTTTGCACATGCAATGAATTAATGGATAACCAAAAAGCGATGCGATGTAAAAAACATGCTTATTAAATGTACGTTTCGGGTAATAACACGTTGGTTTCTTTCATTGTTTCCAGTCGCGCCGGGTATCCGGTTACGGCCGTTAAATATTTTGCCTCCGATGAAAGGGAAACTGCCAGTTTTTGCTCCAGAATTCAGTTTTTGCCGAACGCGGAAGTCGCATTATGCAAACGCTGAAATTTGGGAATCGATCTCGCTTTTATTATCGAGCTGGAAACATACAATTACACATTTCTATTCAGAATGTAACGAGCCCCACTTAATTGCGGTTTCAATATTACATTTTCTTTGGCAACTTTGCGGAATATTTAAACGCGGAGCGTTTTTAATTGGAATACCTACGCTGCCATTCAAAGGACTAAGAACATTTATCAATTCCACAAAGAGTGAAGACTCTTAAGAGAAGCCTGTGTCGGACAGATTTAATTTGTTGCGAAGGCCTTTATAATTGGAACATAAAGATTGTGAGTAATTAATTTTGGCACAGAGTCAGAGGCAAGGCTGCGCCGGTACCGGGCCTAATTAATATTAATGATCGCGGGAGGCGCCTCCGAGCCCCCGATCCACCTCCCAGACACAGCACCTACACCGTCACGCAGCCTTAGGCTTATTGTTTTCGCACACTTTTTATGACGATTCCCTAGAGAATATGATTTTTAAAAGGCAATACTTGTGTGATCGCGGACCATGTTGATCGGATAGCAGTTGGTGGACAGAGGTTTAATATTATTGTATTTAAAATGTTAATATAGTTATAATAGAATAGAATAGAATAGAAATTCTTTATTCAGTACTACACTGCTAGCTAATGTGTTTACAAACATAGTAATGAACTTCTGCCAAGTAGAGGTAAGAATTATTTGTAGTTTTAGTTCGTCTTATCTGTTATCACCCTTTGCTGGGTTTCGCTATATTTCTTAATAGGCAGTTTGTTAGGTCCTTAATGTTCTTAGGCCTTCGTCTACCGTTAGAGTTATGTCGCCAAGTTCAATAAACAACCCTTGAACTAACTAACTACTACTATATAGTACTACTATATTACTATACTATATAACTATGTGCTATATTTAATACGTTTCATCAAATCAACATATCTAGTCTAGCCAATATAATAGCCTTTTACGATCTAAAATAAACGCAAATTTAAATCAATTTCAATAATTAAAGTGTAACTGGTCTATGTGAGTACATAGGAAATACTTTTAAAATATCTATTATAATGTATTTTTACGTGCATTGCGTCAAACGAAAGATACGAAATGAAATTTTCTGCTATTTTTATAGCTATTTTACCATTTGCTAATACATTAGCAAATCCAGCCATAAACTCTATTTAAGTTTCATCTAAATATGCCGCTAAAATCCTGAATATGTCTTTTATCATTTCACGTGAACGAAGTCGCCGGCAAAGGATAGTTATTATAAAAGTAATGTTTTATGAAGGAATGGTGTTTGGAGATACATATATGACGTGTGGAGCGATGTGAGTAGGTGTGGTGCGGTGGTGACCGATGGGACGGCGCTAAAAGCCGGACGGAAGCCGCGGACGCCCGGCTCCGGTTACACTAACCGTGGGACTTGGCGCAAACACTGCCAGGGCTGCCACTGCACTGTTTACCAACGAAGATGAAATCTCTACTCATTTTGATTTATATTTAGGTTTATTCTCAAGACCGACAAATAAGCTATAAAAGCTAGGATCAGATTTCTTAAACATTATTGGTTTGCTATATTTTAATCATTAGATAATTTTCTAAACTTTTTACGTAAAATAAAACTGATACACATATTACATATTCTGTAACAACAGAATAAATAGTTTTTGATCAAACTCCTCAAAACGGCTCGATCGATTTTGATGAAATTTCCCATAAGTACACTATGTTTGGAAATTTCCACAGAATTGAAAGTTACGCTTATGAAACGCATGGTGCATCTAGTTTTAAATAATATCATGCTAAGTAGGTACTTATCCTACATAAATTACTAATTAAAATATGTATTTTGCTCCTGATTTCTCTCCGGCCGTGTCGGACTGCTCTCCCACCGGAGCTGAGTAGAGCAATGAAGGAATTGTGTCTGCACACACTTGGGTACCATAATAAGTCCTGCACAGTACTGTCTCTATACAAATTGTTGGCTTAAAAATTTGGCCAGAAGGAATTTATTATTATTATAATTATTTTATTGATATTTCAACACTTTTTATAAAAATATCATTTTATTAAAAAAGAAAGATATTAAAAAGACTACATTTATTATCTACTAGCTGCGCCCCTCGGTTTCACTCGAGTAAATCCCACAGGAAATTTTTTCGGAACGAAAACTATCCTATGTGTTAATCCAAGTTACCCTATATGAAGCCAAATTTCATGAAAATCGGCTCAGTAGTTTTTACGTGAATGAGTAACAAACAAACAAACATACAAACTTTCGCATTTATAATATTAGTAGGATTAATTATTTACTTTATTACAAGTAAATAATATATATTTTTTTAAATAATTATATGAGTGGTGTGTAAAGTCCACAGATATAAAAAAAAGTACTAGATACTACTTGGTACCTATTAGTATTTTGTCTCTCCAAATTGTGTCTGTCGCCTCATTTTGTATTTATTTGTTATGCTGTAGTATATATTTCTGTAACATTTACACAGGCTAAGCGTGGCAGCCCTGTTATTATTGCGCAAAGGCGAGCTATGTATTCCGCGAGTCCTTCCTGTGGGTCCACATGCGAGCCGTCTCATCCTCGACGCGATCAACAAAAACCGCACACCCACTTTGGCTTTTCAGTTTTTATCGACGTTCGAACGCCTCTGCGTCTACCAAAAATATTTACTTCCTGCGTTAATGATCTTTTGACCTGTCTTGTCCCTTATCACCTTTAAAAATATTGTAATTTAGGTACTCTTGAGTCTGCAACCACGTTGAAGAAGAAGAACAATTTGAAACGAATTTAAATGTTAATCTAGGTTTTGCAGGAGTTCTATTAAACTACAATTGTTACTTCCAAGAATCGTCTTTTAAGATCACTAGGTATTTTACCTACAATGGTATTACTTTAAATAAGTAAGTATAGGTTAATTATTTAGGAAACATCGATAAGCCATTTTGAATAAATTGTTTTTTCGTGTGCAAATTTTTAAAATAACATTAATTTTATACTTAGTAATAATGTTTTTTGACGAGTCAATTTAGTACAAAAGTTTCTATAAGAATACGGCTGGCAAACTAAGTTTTCGAGACACTTAAAAAAAAGGATTGGTCCAGATGCTTTCCAAACTGTTCGAGCAGTTTGGCTGGCTGGTGATTCACACTTTTGATACAGCAGACCTAAACAGTGACCGAGTGCTGATCTTAAACCACTGGCGTAGGTTTATCAGGCACTATAGTAATAATATCTGTGGACTTTACACACCACGTCCAAGCCACGCCACACGCCTAGACCTGTGCTAAGTACCCTAAGGACTTGTGTTACGGGACAACGGAATATATTTAAAATGTTTTATATATTTAAGACTTTTATTATAGAAATACAAATAATACATAGATAAAAATCCCTGACCCAGGCGGGATTCGAACCCGCGACCCCTGGCGCAACATGCCCCACTTATCCGAGCCCTGTACCACTGCGCTAGCCTGGTCGTCATTTCGCACTATTTTTTTCGTCTTCCAGCTTTTCGGCAGGAAGTTCCAAGGAAAAACCTTGAAACTTCCCTTAGATAATGAACTGTAATAGCTAGAACTCGGGACTTCACGTAATGTGGCCTAGATATTTCTAGGTACGGAGAATTAAGGAAGGAAAGAAAATCTCAATGACGTTGTGATACTTTAGCCCATTTAACCTTTCTGGATAAACTTTTTGGATGGAGTCACTAGTACATTTTTGTAACATTTATTACTTATAACGATGAATCATCAACTATACTTGCACCATATTACCTACTATTTTAGCTGCTGCGAACTTTGGATTAGATAATACACATATATTACGTATAGTTTTATAAAACAAACCCTATAAATTTCCTTACTTCTCTGAACTAAATACATATTTGTGTTACACTGTATTAATACTAAAGCATATTTTCACAACAATTTGACCTACATGTGCAGAATGTGCGTGTAACCTTTCCGTCGGCGTCACTTGTACAAAGAGCGCAGCAAATGTAGGTAAGAAGGTTATAATCAAGTCCGAAGTGGGTTAAGCAAAAAGCGGCATATGTTTTATTGTAAAAAATCCTTTGAAGATCTGCACGTGTGCCCCACTCGAGCGCAGCCAGGCGAAAGTTCTTCGCGTGCGATATTGATACGATGTGTATTTTGCTGATCTTTGATTCAAAAAAGGATAAACTATTACATGTTGTTTGTAACTTGTATTGAATTGAGTGTTTCTAGTTTACTTTATATTTTATTCGGTTCGATTTTGACTGATCTTGTAGTTACCCACCTAAATATGTAGCATTTCGGTTAATGTAAATAGAATACTAATGAAAAAAAATTCCGTCCAATCCCACTTTAACAAACTGGAGGACAGCAGGGACTCTGAAAGTGATAGATAGGTCTCCAGTAGTGCTACTCGGGACCCTGCCGCTGTAGAGACCGGGGATGTACTAGGCTTCATCACTCTTGCCCGATCCAGACTACTGTTGCCACTAATGATCTGGTTTGGTTAGGTTTTGGATAGATTGGATTAGGTTTTTAGACACGATATTTTTTATCTTCCGATACTTCTTTTTCCTGAGAACTTTCCTAAACTGTAAAACTTTAGCAAACTGGTAAGTTTTTAGGTTGGGACTACGCGTAAAGTGCACTAGATATTTCTTAGTAAGGAGAATTTATAAGAAAAACTGAATTCAAACACTTTAGCCCGTTTTACCTTTCTGAGTTCAAGATCATAAGATAGAAGAGACCATAGACATCTTAATAAATAAAACTTGGTAGATCCGAAGCACTTTACTAAAGCAGAGATGGCACTACGACTTGTTTCGATTTTGACTTTACAATGTATTAATATAACATAAGACATTATTAGTGAACATTTTGTGCATGTGTATTGTACCACTCTCGCGACTACGTGCGGTCCGGTGTGCAGCGAGGCGTGGCTCACTTCTCCGGCCTACTAGAGTGTGAAATCACCCGCTCTCGCCCTTTGTGCAGCCGCCGACAAACGTGAATACCTTCCATATATCACAATTATGCTAACAATCCTCAATAGCAATTTGTTTCACTTCTCAACGTAAGATCCTTCACAAATAGAGACTATAACTTTTTATATGTCAACTCTTTGGTAGATAAGTACGTTTTAAAACTCATTCCTTATATCTAAAACCTGTGAATAGATATTTGACGTATTTTGTTAATAGTGCCCTAACTGAATTCCACCTAAAAGAAGCTGGATACTGTAGCGCACTGGGGCGTATCCCTCATGTAGACTATTTGACCTCAACCACGTAAAGTGACGGTTTCGTGGTTTGTGGTGTCTGACCGGAATGTACAAGTATTAAGTGAAGTAAAGCAATATGCGAAGCGTTATCTATAATCCATAATATAGCCGCTTTAGGTTAAATGTATAGATGGATGGAAGAGATCAACTTTTCAACTTTTTTCATTTTCAACATTCAACTCTTTTATGAAACAATTTGATCAATATGTAGGTAAAAAAATACAAATCTACGCAGATTTGTTATCTAGATGTAAAAACAAATAGGATTTATATGAAAAATTATTTTTTTAGGCTATGTGATCTAGTTATCAATAAATAGTTGCATGATGTGAGTCTAAATAAACTAAATTATATTCCAAGAAGTTTCCTTCTAAGATTTAAAATCGTAAATTGGGTAGGTACACCTAAATAAATATTTTTAGGTCACATAATACAAAAAAGAAATATACCGAGACTATACGGCGATCTGATAACGAATAAGGCTGCCCTGATATCAAGTCTGTGTGGCCTAAAGACACCATCTCCAATATAGTATAATTTATTATTATAACTAATTGGCCCTTGCTGCGGTGCCCACCTTTCGTTCACATGATCTCCGTAGATGGCTTTGCTGTCGCGTTTCTTGGTGTTTGTAAGTATCCTATGGCCCATTACAAAGGATAGGGTGAAGGTGGTTAACGCAAGATAACCTAACGCATGTTAATGGGTGTCTAAATAGGGATCACGCTTCTAGACTGCCACGCTAACTAGTGGCTGAAATGTGAACCGAATGTTAGCAAAATTTCGTTTGTACGTATGATATGGCATAATTATATCAACATGTCATTGTCTTTTGCTTAGTGTTTTGCTAGCTCTTGATTCCTAAAATGATCACTAGGGTGGCGAAAGTGCTGCTTATGATTTTTGCTCAATTGTCATTGTCATATTCCAAAAAAGATTAAATTTTTATCTTCTAACGAAAATCTTCGACATTTCAGTCTATTATTTACAAGTATCTGGCAAAGTACACATTCGTAGAAAGACACAGGACGCCGATGTAACACGATATCGAAAGTGCAAGTGTTACAATACCGCGAAGAATCGTACCGCCATTTTTTGCCGCCATATTGTTCGCCCTTCCAACACAGGTTATAAATGATCGAATAGATACAGATTTACATCGATGATGCCAAATCATTTCGACCAGCCAATATTATACTTAAGACCTTTTACATAGAAGCTATTATGAGGTATAAAAGTTGCTACCTGAAAATAAAATAGATTGCCGCTTATAAAAAATATAGAATGTTATATTTTTACTTATTCTTTTTAAATGACCTATATCAAAACTACCTAAGTAGCTGGCTAGCAAGTAGTCAGAAAAGTAAATAGTTTTAGGTGTTGCCATAACTAGGACTATTGTAAATTACCCAAAACAGAGATTTAATATACATAAGCTACAACATTTTCAAGCTTCAGTATTCCAATCCGTTTAGTAATTTTGCTATGATTAAGTACCAATTTTCACTCCTAGCTTTCGGACCTATAATATTAATAGGTTAGATATAACTATCGTTATCAATCTCTTCAGTTTACAGAAAGCAAAAGTAACTAGTAACTACTTCAGCGTCGGATTTAGACTTTGGCGGCCCATAGGCCGTGGTAGTGGCGGCCCTCAAATTGTTTGTGGTTAACTATCGAAAGTTTCTATTAAGATGAAGTTAAAGAAGAGAAAGAGAAAGAAGCAACTTATTAAGATGGCTTTTTTGTTGTGCTCCCTTGTGGTGTCGGCCCATAGGCAACTGCCTATGTTGCCTATGCTTAAATCCGACACTGAGCTACTTTATTCACCTACCTAAATCCCATTTAATATATCATAGCCTATAAATCTCATCCGAATAGTCATCAGCCATTACCAACCTGTAATAGACGACAAAAGACGTTGTTAATGATATTTTTTTTTATTCCTCCTTTCCACCAAACAGTTGCAAAACCCTAAAAAAACTGCGCAAAAGACACTAATTTTTGCATTTGTAATGGAATATTTTAATGTAAAAAAAGCCTGAAATGGTTTATTTTTAATTGTGTACAATAAAAAAGTATTGATCGCTTCATGGAAGCGAGTAATTAACCCATTTTTTGCGCCTCGCCCAGATACATTTGATTTATTTGAGGATCCCTTTGAAACGAAAGAATTTGCGAAATATTGTTGTCCAATGATGTCACGGTCAGCGGTTCCCAAACTACATAGAACAAAGTAAAAGCTAACTATAGAACATATGACGTTTTAATTTTTTTGTGGGTTAGTCTTATCCAGATATAAAAAAAATTTAATAACAGATGTCGAGTGACTTGATATTATTTCATATCAAAACCCTGATTCGATTCGATCATTAACTACTATTTATACTAATATAAAATCTTAAGCGAAGGTTATAATTATATATTAACTGATAACTAGTTTACATGGTAACACCACTCCTATTGGCTATAATGTGATGGTAAAAAGCCGCTAAATAGGCAATGTAACATTGCAATTTTTTTTAAATTGAATCAGTAGGTAGGCCTGAGATTATTCAACTAAAGCAACAACCTCTACATATTTATAATATTAAGATTTGCTATTTTCATGTAACAAATCATTCACTCAGAATCATTAAAGTTCTGATTAAATAGCTTAAAAGTTAAAATAAATAGAAATGGTACATTTAAACATTAATAAACAACAAAGACGCAAAGGTTTGAGAAGCGCAATACCTTTTCTGGCGATTCCGGGAACCTGGCAAAAAGCGCAGGTACGCGTCGAAAGTGAAAGGGTCGATGCAATTGGAGATGCAGCCCAGTTTCACTCCATCCAGTGACCTTCTTGTTTTTGTGTCCCGGATCAGATGGGCCATTGATTGCACATTCTGTGAATGTAAAGTAGAAACACGTGGGAACAGAGATGCACACGATATTATTTGCATTCGTTAATCCTGAATTCTGTCCCTTTATTTGAAGGGTATTGATGGGAATCGATTGAGAACAAAAAACTAGGATGTATATTTTAGATGTTGTTTTGAAATATTGCACGTGCTTTAACATTATGGAGTCTTTCTTTCATCGCTGTGAGTAATGCAGTTTGTCGTAAAATTTTTGTAAAGTTTTTTCAATATATAATAACAGTCTGAAGTTCTAAACTTGGCAACCTAGCCTTGGTGAGCACGATCAGCCGTCGTTCTTGCGCCTATCTCTCTCCGGTTGTGTCGGACTACAACCCCATCGTAGCTGTATACCTAGTCTTATACAGAAGGCAGCCGCAACCGAAGTTCAGCTCAGAGGATATCTCAACCGACTTCAATTTGACCCGATAAACTATGCCTCAAAAATTTTCATTCTATACATTATTTAGTATATATATTTAGGCATATGGCATATGAGTTATATTTATTATAGGCATATGAGTTAGATATAAAACACTGTTTGTTTTCCTAATAAAATAAAATAAAATAAAGAAATAAATAAAATAAAATAAAATATGAGTTCCCAGGCTGGAGCTGGGGAATTCGCCTGATCTCTCTCCGGTTACGTCAGACTACTACAGAGTACAGCTCCATCGCAGCTGTATAGGCTTTTTATTTTCTTTTTTTTTTTGTAGTACAAGGGGGCAAACGAGCAGTTGGAGCCATTTTCATGTCCACCGACGCCCAAAGACATCCGCATAGTTTATACACAGATGCGTTGCCCCCCTTTCCCCGTCCCAATCCATGGGCAACCGGCTACTTACACACCGCACGAAACTTTACGCCAGGTTTACAGGTACCTTAGTCTTATACTGAAGGCAGTCGAACCTGGAGTTCAGCTCGGAGGATATCAATTATAAAAATGGCGATGTTGACATTGTCTACAGTAGTAATTTAGTACTGTGTGTACATTCTGCAAAGCAATCGAACTACTGCTCTATCCTAAGACAAAGAAAATGGAAACAATCTAATGCCGTAGCTCCTACACGTTTTGTTTTAGTTAGGTCCAAATAACAAATTCTTTGTGCTTTCGTTTTCTTTGACCTTCAGACTAACTTTCTTTCTACTATTCAATGTCTCCAGGAGTCAGATTGCCTTACGTCACTTCATTCAATTATTTCATAGGGCTTACTTTTTACGGAATATATTTTGCTGTCAGTAACAAGTAATAATGATAAAAAAATAAATAAATAAAATAAAAAAAGCATTAATCGTGAGACAGTTGGAAACAATTTATATATTAAATCAAAATAAAAAAAAGATAACATAGACAAGAAATGTAAAACACAAAAATTGGCGACACATGCATAACAATAGTGTCTCACAAAAAGGTGAACCTCAGTTTAAGCCAGGACTTTTGTCCAGGCACTGATTTTCAGGACTGGCACCTTAATTTTAATTTTCACTTTGATGATCACGTCTAAATCTGGTTCCCATACGTATACTCTATAGTAAATAGGTATATTACCGATAGTAAATAGGTCAATTTGCATTCTAAGTAAAACATATTTCCACCTCATAAAGATGGCCTTCTTTTTGGCTTAGACTATCTCTTAGTAAATGAAGTTCCCAGCTGCATTGCAGCCGAATTGGAGTGGCACGGCGGTGTGTCTCTCGCTCTCATGTTACGTCCCGAACTGACAAATATGCTACAACGTTTTGTGCTGCTTATGAGTTTTCGCTGGCCAACGGCTCGGCTGGAGGGAGAAAGAGTAAGGAGGACAATACATACCTATGTATAACACGGACGCGGTAAGTTGGGGCCTGGCAAAAATGCCATTCCCCGCTCTCTACTCCCGCTTCACCCCCGATGTCGCCATATTAGGGGACACGGGGGGAAGTGCGAGGCTAGAGAGCATTCTTCGCATTCTCACCAGGTCCCAACTTACCGCGCCCGTGTAGTATAGCATTCGTTGTCCTCTATACTTCATCGGCAGTATAGCACTATATTCCTTCGGTCATCATGGTGCCGACTCTTCGTTTTCCCCTTTCATTATAGTTATACCATTTACATAGGAATCTGTGATTATATCTACCTAATATAGGTATAAAACCTTAATATATGAACTCTGTATGTTCTAAATTTTTCACTTATTATGAGATGATCTATAACCTCTTTGCGAACTTGACACTTACCTCGCCTTTCCTTAGTCTCCACCCAACGCCTTTCAATAGTGTATTCCAATAAAATATTGGCCAATACAAATCGAAGTTATAAGAAAGGAAACAAACGCTACATAATTGTGCTATCGACATCACTTTACGAGCTATTACTTGTTAATGCCAGTCTTAAACTTTATGGATACAATCCGACTCAAGCTATTACTACACATGTATTTTATTATTATGTTAAATTCATTACAAATCTGTATCTAAATCTGCGTTTGACCTTTCTTGCCTACTTATAACAATTTAAGATAGCAGCCGGAGCCATTTTCATGACTACCGACGCCCACAAACATCCGCATAGGGGCTATACAGATGCCCTGCCCTCCTTTCTTTTCCCACCTCCATGGGCCACCGGCTACTTACACACCACACGAAACGCGACAGCACAGCTGTCACTTTACGCCAGTCTCGTGTAAGCGAGAGGTACCTCCCCGGTCGGGCCGGCCCAATTCGACTGCATGCAAGCATGCAGTGTGGCACTACCTCTTACCAAATATAAATACATACAATAATACAATAAAATAATATAAATAATAATACAAAAAAATAATACAATAAAATATAAAAACATTTACAACTTTTTCTTTTACCTTGGTTGGGCAATATTGTATTCTATCGTAATTAATCAAACTAATTTACTTGTAAAAAAATATAAAACGACTTTAAAATAGACCAGTCAACCCGTGCCCACTTCGTTGCAAAATATTAAATTCATGATAAAATATTTGCTTTGCTTGTCGAAACTCCAATTTCCCGTAAGAATGAGCGATTTTACCGTAGTAAAAAGTGTTTTTGATGTTGACCAGGCTTAGTATCTGTACACCACAAAAGGTTTCATCCGAATCCGTCTAGTAGTTTCGGAGATTAGCCCGGACAAACAGGCAGATAAAAAAATTAAAAACATTGAATAGATAGTTTTCTAATGGTATAGGTATTCAAAGTTCAGACACACGAAGTTTACTGTATTATTACATGTATAGATATTTAGATATAGATTAATAAGGAAAGGATGTAAATATTATTTTAGTAACTACCTATAGGTATTATGTATAATAAACACGTAATTTCACGTCCTTCATAATTAATGATGCACTATTAAATTATACAGTCTTCGTACCAGCACCCCTCTGTAATAAAATTTAGAGCTTTGCAGATGTTCCCGATAGGCATATCTATTATATAGCTCTATCTATAGTACAGTGTCGATCTGTATACAATAAGTATATGTATATGTGTATATCATATATGCATTTAATATACCTGTAGGTACATAATCTCAGGACCAGACTTTATTTGCATTGTTTCATATCAATATTTAATAGCAATAATAGAGCTATGAAGAAATGACAAGTAAGTATAGTAACCTATTCGTAGCTTAAAACATGTCTCTCTGCAATTCTATATAATTAATTTTAAGCTATTTCTATTAATTGTATTCACTTTAAAGTTTGCTGTAACGAAAGTATAAACTACATCAAAATAAGTAAACCGTTAATAGAAGAAAAGAAAAACCAGTAATATAATAGATCCCTACCTACATACACATACAAACTTTGAATTCGGTCTATAAAACGACATAAAGGGAACCATGAAAAAATTACAAGCCTTTAGAAGTGACGGAGTGAAAAGTCAGTTCCCACGCAAACTAATGTCGATTTATTCAAACCGAATCGAGCGATTTGGTGAAATTAAAATGTTTGACAGAAACTTGCGCAATTTTTTTCCTGCGATGGCTTTCTAGTCGTGGGAACGCAGGTGAAGGGTTCTACCTCCGTACCTCAGCTCCGTCCCGATGTGGTTGCACAAAAGTAAGGACCAGCCCTTTGTGCGCACGTCAAGTGAACGGCCAATAGATAATTTATGGCGCCGCCCGTCAGCCATAGAAACAAATTTTAAAATATTAGGGTTGATCTGCCCCCGCAGACAGATTCGCCAGATAAAACTTCGTTTTCGGCGCCTGCCGGTCATTTGTTTTGGGTATAAAAACATATTTTATTCCAAAAAAGGTTTTATTGCTCGATAATTTATACAAGACGTTATGTGTCTCCGAAATGTGTCGCAAATTCACAATTTAACAACACATTTGCTTACAATAACTAATAACAAAAAAAATCATTGATTATTTTAAAAAAGTATTCTACTTGTTTAAAAATGCACAATATTACTCATAACAATTTGTAAATTTGAGTATATTCTCAGAATATCCTTGATATGTAGTACACATCACTGTTAATTCGGAGAACGGATCTAGGTGTGAAGAATAAATCGTAAATTAAAAGTTGGCATAGTATTTCACTATAGGTACTTGCTTTTAAAGCTACCGGCTAAGTTACATTTAATTAAACAATTCAAAGTACACATTCAATTACATATCACGCTTGAATGCGTGTAACGTTTAAACCAAAGCGTTAATCCGTTTATATGGAGATGTTAGGATTAAGTGTAGTAATAACTACGTTGACAGGCTCAACCGTTAAAGTGGAGGAACAAGGTGTAGCGACTGTAATCCCGCCGCAGTCGCAACTGTCACGTCAACCTCCAGCCAAGCGCCTGCGGGACTGCTAGACCCATTTGCACTCGGAAACAACAATGTAATAAATTTAATAGTCATCGGATTAAAGCGCGATACTTTCGCGTAATACCGACGAATGCTGCGCAATTTGATTCGCAGATTATGTGTAATTTGTTTAGAAATGGATAAGTTGCGTAGTTTCTAACTCGCATTGAATAGGAAACAATGTGTGACTGTTTTTTTTTTTATTTTAGCAAGAGGCAATGGCACGCTACATGCATGCATGCAGCCGAACGCCGGTACGACCGGGGAGGTACCTCTCGCTTACACAATACCGGTGTAAAGTGACAGTTGTGCAGTATACTGTCGCGTTTAATTCGGTGTGTGAGTAGCCGTTTACTCGTGGAGAGGGGGAGAGGAAGGAGGGCAACGCATCTGTATGCGGATGCTTATGGGCGACGGTAATCATGAAAATGGCTCCGACTGCTAAACTAGCCCACTTATACTATATTAAAAACCAGTCTAGACCTAGTTCATTCAAAGGTTATCGATGACTAGAAATAATTTAAGATTAGCGCTTTTAGCGCCAAAGCCGTGTAGGTAAGAAGTCTTCCTTAATAGGTTTACTATCGCTCTGCCTTTTATCTAACGACAAAAGAGCAGGTGGCTCACATGGTGATAAGAATTAACGTCCATCCCCCTATAAAATAGACAGTTAAAACACTACTTTAATTTTAAATTAATATGAATTTTGATTTCCATTCCATTTTATAAATAACTTAATTAATTCCTTCACTTATAATTCACATTGATATTCCCATAACCCTCTTAACGCTTCAATCATTCACATTCATATATTCTCATAACCCTTTCCATACGCGACATTCATTTATAAACTTATATACAACTACATCATCATTCGGATCCACCCCAAAAACCAACACCAATGTAAATTTTGTCCTTGTTCTCGTCGGGTATATTTATACCATAACCCTTTCCAGCTAACCAATCATGACCCGCCGTAAAAAATACATAACGGCGAGTAAAAAACGTAAAAGACGAAGCGGCGCGCGCGCCGGCTCGTACGATCGCGGTGTGTTGATAGGGGATTAATAATAACCCTTTCGTAACGGAAGGGTTAAACAGCCAATCAGGCGCGAGGCGGGGCGACTGTAATTGTCCTTATCAATTACTATCATTGGTGGAATGATTAATGCGTTTAGAAATGTGAAGGGTTTGTAGGTATATAGATACCGATGTTGTTTATTATGTAGTACTGCAATGTGACTTTGAGATGGAGTAATTTTAGTGCAAATTAAATTTTCTTAATTTGTATTAAAATTTCAGTTTTTTTTTTGTTTTTTTATATTATATATTTTCTTACAGAAAGTTCGATTACAATTTTCAAAACCATACATAGTGTATATTAATTGAAAATGAGATTCAATCATAGATCATACTGTAACTGCTCTTTAACCTATTTATTACTAAAAAGCTATTAAGAAAATTTAAAACCGATAAGTGTAGTTAATCTGAAGTGCAATGACCGTGGTAGGGATAAGGAAGTCCTACAGAACCCTTATGTTTTCACTGGAATACGTTATGATAAAAATACTCCCGCATGTACACCCGAGCACAAATGAATTAAATTCGGTCACCCTCCTACAGCAATTGAAGACAACTGTTGGACTTTTATTAGTACACTTGTGTGGGAAAGTGTGAAACTGTATGCAATTCTTACTTATAAAAATACACTATAATGTAGATCTAAAGTAAACTAATTGGTAAAGAGATCTGAACGTCCGTTGGCGTTGGGCGTCGATGCAATATAGCACGAAAGAGAACAAAATCAAAAGGCATCACGCCGTCTCTCGAATTTAATATTTTACAAAATAATTGTTTATAAATATATAGGTACATATGAAGCATGTTTAATAACTTTATATAATTGCCATAAACAAACAAGAAAAACAAAATTACCTAATTACGTCTTGTAGACTCTTGTTGATTTTAAATCTTGTTATACTATTAATACAATTTGTAATCAAGATTTTTTTGTTATGAAATTATATACAAATTATTTTTTTAAGCCAATTTTTAAATGATTTATAAAAGATTCGACGTCGGGAAAACAATCCTTTTTTAATTACTCAGGCAAAAAGCCTTTATGCACCGTCCAACCGGTCCTGGGTGGACCGGAAGGATGTGTCGGACTCGGCAAGAAGTTCATGCCACTACCGACTAAAAACAACTGCGATAGCCTTCAGCCGCTATAGTGGAGTGCCCCGGAGCAAAAGGACACTGGAAAACAACACTAACCTAAAATAATTTTACAATAAGTGCATCTGTGCGTCATAGTACATGAGAGCAATTTGTACACTATACTGTGGTGGTATATTTACAAATTATCACTTGAATCTCGATTATAATTTCCATGTAGACATCGTTCCATTAGGCCTTACTTATAAAATTTTACATAATTAACTGACCATTACTACATAGTATACAGTAATACCCCGACTTACACTTTACGAGTTACGCGGTTTTGAAATGTCACATCTGTAATTTATCAAGACATAGGTATTAGTATTTTTTTTCAGCTTGCTTCGTCTAAATAGCTATTAGTGTCTTCTATAATGAAAGTTTACCATAAAACGATCCCTGTTGAAAAGTTAATATTACTTATTTTGTATATTATACAATTATAGGTATCAAGGGTTACGCCAATTCGACTTATGCGGTTACAGCTCTGTCCCACCTACCGCGTATCTTCGGGGTCTTATTGTATATTGTAATATACAATAGCTACCGAGCATAACGTAAATCTTTTATAATTGTATGTCGATTGACAATGAACACTAAAATAGCTTGCCGCGTATTTAAAGTACAATAATTAATCAGACTCAATTAAACTTGAATTCTATTTTTTAAAAACAAATTAAATTAACGCGATAAAATAAATTGGTTGTATGGTAATGTCGACGTGTAATTGTACATCGAATGACTTATGTACGAACAGCACGTCATGGGGCAGGGCCCACAATAACAGAAACTAAATTGTCCCCTATATTCGAAAACGTATTGCTTTTTTTATTAAAAATCGGGCAATGAGCCTTAAATATTATAAATAAAAATGGCAATATTATTTCGTAAGTATAGGGGCGTATTCACAGCGCGATGTGGGCGATTTTTCCACGTTTAATTGGGTAAGTAGTCGGACCTAATTGTCTACGGACACGACACGGCTCTGATAGATATCACTGACATTTGTATTCATTATTATCAGGAAAGCATTAACAACGATTAAGATTCGCGGCCCTATCTGCTCTATCACGTGTTCCACTCCTTATTATGGAGAAGTATAAAGTGAGAAGGAGTGCTTGGTAATTTATTGTTTCATTAGCGAAAATGAATGTGACGTCAGCATTTGGTTGCTTTGACTTTTTACTAGCTAGGAAATATAGAGCTGCGCCGATAAACTGTTTAACATTTGTCAATGTAAATGTTGTCCTTGAGCCCTATTGCTTAGGTACGTCGGAGGGCCATATTCCTTTATAGCAGCTGGATAACCATTATTGATAATTTAGGCAGGTTTTGGTATATGTATATGTAAATATATTTCATAAATTTCACAATCAAAATGCTTGCGACTCTACTATTTTAGGACAAAACCATTGGCCTGTCTTTTTCTATTGTACGTATTTAATATAATTTAGATTTGACTAAATTGTTGATAATGTAACTTTTTTGTGTGTATTCGTACTTTTTTAACGTAATTTAATTAAAAGATTGGATTTAGTTCTTTCGATTATATATCTTTATTCTATGGTATCTTTATTCTCTGAATTTCTGAAATTTAAGCATCTGGCGTTGAATACCAACTAAAATATATAAACCAAAATAGATTTTCTGTGTCCATTATTTTAAAGCTTAAGCTATACATGGTATATGTTTAGTCTTGACCCGAAAGGTGGCGACAATATTCGGAATGAGTTGTGATGTTGCGAAATTTGGCAAGATTGCATAATAAAGAGGAAGCTTCTATTCATTTATTTATTCTGCCACCTGTGCGATGCGCCATAATTTTTTTCCATACCTGATTTATTGTAATATTAAATTACACAGTTTTTATTATATATATTATGTCAATTTGTCATAACCCATAAATATAATCAAATTGCTTGTTCGTAATCTTTTGTGATAGCTATTTATTTTGTGTTGTTTACTGATTTAGACCTTATGCAGAACCTAGCAGCATGTATATAATAGTATTTTGTTTCATTATAATTCCCAGTATTTTTGAAACGATAAAGCTCTTTGTAGATAGTAGTTTCCTTACAAAAATGAATATTAATTTAATGGTCTGCTCGAATGTTATAAACTCTATGGGCCTGGTAAAATGCGGTACTGAAGGGGCCGCGACGTTTGCTCCTTTTCACATAGACGTAAAAATGTCACTACAGTTCAAGGAAAACTCGAAAAATCAATTAAAATTAATGTATCAAGTTTTGTTTAGAATCGTAGAACAAACGTTATTGTCTATGATATTAGTTGTCTAATCCTAATCACTTATACCTAAAAGAGGCATGCTAAAAAGTCGTAGTCGATTTAGACCGAGGAGCTACCTCTCAGATATGAAAAGTGACATAAATGCGTTTTGTGGGGTCTGAGAAAAATCTGGATTATGATAATCTGTGGACGTTGGTAGTCATCAACGGCCACCGACTGCTCCTTTACACCCTTATTAATAAAAAAATATGACAGGGCTGTCAACTGCGCACACTGACAGGTAACACCCATTAACAGCGCCTGCTTGTGTATTCACGTTTACTGCCGGGGCGTATTTTACTGTCGGACACGGCGGTGCGGCGCTTTATCAGCCGGTAATCCGGTAATCCGCCTCGCGAGGCGCATTAGTCAAATTAACACCGCATAAAGTTTGGCGTGCCTGTTGATTAGTGGCCGGTCGCCGCGACTGTCTAATTGACCTAAAAGTGTTCTACACGAATCGGTCGGAATTGCGCGACACTGGTGTAGGGCTGCCAGAACTTAGCTTTCCACATATATTGGGGCGGTTATATATCTATGGGCCCCGCTCTCCCAGATAGATCAGTATAATAATTAATAATACAGATAGTTTTATGTTAGTTGCCTAGTACTACACTACTAGTACTACAATCTTGGCCTCGGATGCGCTATCCCGATCTTGCCGGTTCGATTTAGTTGATATGGCTTCCGTGCTAACTCTTAGGTACTTAAAATGCTCAAAATTAATTCAAAAACTCTACCAAATCAACGTTACATTTTTTTCTTGTAAAGCTGACATTGCATCTTTGTTTGCATTCAATTTGTTGAAATTGATTACAGAGTGTGTAAGTAGTAGTACAGTAGTGAGTAATTTAATTAGTGCTATGGGAGAGGCCTATGTCCAACAGTGGACTGCAACAGGCTGATGATGATGATGATGATGATGAATTACAGATAATATGTTTATGATGTTTTTTGACAATTATAATTTACCGATTTCCGGACTTATGTACTGTAAATTACTTATTGCCAAATGCACCGTACCTACTTACCAAACGGTCGCATATTCTTTGGTTCAAGAGACCTCAGTTTTTGAGAAATATTTCAAGTCGATTCTGGAAGGATAGAAGAAATGGAGTCCTATGATGGTACCGTGTTTTCTTTCGAAGTACGAGACCATAAGATCCTACCACGGGTTCCTGAAAAAAGGGTCATCGCATTCATAAAGGTTTCCGTTTTTCTTACAGCGTGGAGACCCTAACGCCAACACGTAAACACCATGACGGATGGCAGCCCTGCTTCCAGTGACATGGTAATGTGCCGGATTGATGGACCCGTGCCCACTAACCCTAATCAAATGGATGGCGCGAGCTCTGATTAACGCCGCGTGTTTCCATGGCCCGGGCGAGGCGCGGGCGCGGCCGATTTATCGCCAGTTCGACTCCTGTTATCACGACTGTTAATCACGCACTAATCAATGCATAGCGTGATATTGGATTCATGTTTTTGCACAGAATGTAGTCAGACCCCTGTGTATTTGCAGTCGCTTACCTACCTTATACAGATAACAAGCGTTCTACTTTTTGCGCTTTTTTTCGGAGCAAAAAAAAATCCTTATGTTGTGGAAACAAAGTGAAGTACAATCCATCATCATCATCAGCCTATTGCAGTCCACTGTTGGACGGCAGCCTCTCCCACAGCACGCCACTGGCCTCGATCTTCGGCTAACCTTCCCCACTTCCTGCCCACAGCCTTGCGTATGTCGTCACTCCATCTAGACACAGGGCGTCCTACATTACGTTTGCTGGTACGCGGTCTCCACTCTTGAACCAGCACTTAATAATAATTATTCAAGAAGTACACTTAATACTCTCTCTATCTTTCTCCCGCAGAAGGGAACATCCATCCCGATGTGAGAATGTTCATAGTTAATTTGACTATTGTTTTAATGGCTCGAGCGACAAACATTACTGTGCCGCTATACAACGACATTTTAAAAGCAAAATCAGCTATCATTTTTAGTTTCTAGCTGTTTTCAATCCTAATCAAGCTTTAAAAACAATAATAACTTTGTTAGCCAATAAAATATTGATACTTACAAAATAAGGTGTAATATTGAGTCTTTAAAGGAACTAAAACTAGAAAATATTAATAGTTGTATTTTTTGTGGCTCGTGTAAAAACTATAATAGTAATCCACTGCATTTTATTAGCTAATAACGACATAAATATGATTTAATTAAATAAAAGTCGAATACTACTGAGATATAATTAAGTCTTCAAAAAAACGTACCCAGTCTACTTATTTAAAATCCGTTCTATATTTGCGTAGAGTTATTTTCACACACTCAGCACAACTAAGAGATTTCTTCTAAATAAAGGGAGAATCTAAATTATTGTGATAATATCGCATCACGGCATAATATATCTCATAAAGTCTATATATCTCATCAAAAAGTCATACTCAGAGTATGCCTCAAACAGACTTTAAGAAAGTCCTGCGTACGGCTTGTTATTATTTAACAATTATCACGAGAACCCTCATCAATGAATATTTTTTACACAGCAGACTTCAAAAGACTATTATTATATTGAATTTTATTTTGTATTTAATTGTATTGTGTTTCTATTTGTTGTTATTTATTGACATGACGATTAATTATTATTCAAATTTTCGTTTGTTGTTTTAAAATGTTCAATCAATTTAAATTGTTTACTTACTAATAATAATTGGTTATGGCTAAATCTATCGCATTGGGAAACTGTAAAGGTAGATAATAAGTGTGATAAATAAATAAAAATAAATAAATAAATAAAAAGCACGAGTGTGTATGAATCATGCAAGCTCATAAAAATTGTTCCTGCGGAGATATTCTAAGATGAAGGCCGTACTTAAAAGTTTCATTATTTTCCTTATGTATAGTGTAAACAAAGACAGGTACTTCTTAAAAGATACACAATGAAATTTTAATCAAGATAAAATGGCGATTTTAAACATTTAAAAGAAATTAGAACCTCCCCGTCCCCCGGGCCGAGTCGACACAGTTCTTTGAAACTCTATCAACTTTGTTTGAAGTAATTAAAATCCATCTTTGAAGGCACGCATCCCACGTATAATTTTCCTTTCAAAACGAACTTCCGTTTTAGCTTCTCTCTCCAAGAAAGATTACTTTCTCAGCCCGAAAAAGGCTTTTAAGGAACGCCAGTAAAATGACCGAACTTTTATACTTTAACGACTTAGTACAAAATTTGCCGATTCCCAAAGAAATTTTAAACTTAGATTAAGATTTCGACGTTTGAAAGTGTAAGATGTTTTCGAGAGTTTTACCGCCATTTTGATTACGCAGTATGAATATTAAAAAATCGACTCTAATTGCTTTTTAATTACTTCCCGCTTAAACTTCTTTAATGTTGGAATTTCAAAGATATAACTAACATATTGATTAATGTCGTCGTTTTTGTTAATTGCCGGCCTTTAAAAAGACCCTTCGTGTTGTGGTAATGTGTTTTATATAACCATTTGGTGGTAGATGGCTCACAGGCTGACTAACCTATTTGAATAACATTAAAGATGTGAAATGCTATAATAATTTTGAGCGTAACTCGTTGAATTTAGAAAAAAGTACTTTGTGTGTAGTAATGTCCACCGTTCCTCTACATATTTGAATACTCTACAAACCTTACTTACCAACTTTAACATATTAAGAGTCAATTTAACCTTAGAATTTATCTTACTACTGACCACTGCTTATATTTATTTAATAAACATTAGTAAATCATATTTTGCAAGTATTAAATACATAAGGACTACATATATAATATTCACTTAGATAATACCTATATATGTACCTAGATATAATTTGAATTTATACGACAGACGAACCAGTTGATTATCCGTGCAACACGAAAAAGGAGTGCTGAATGGATGATACAGTTAGTGTAACGGGCGAGTCGACGTACGCACACTTATTAATTGGTGGCTCCCTCGTAAAACTAGCCCGCAGCAAGGGCGCAAAAACGTCCTCCCGAGCCCTGTCAATGAGGGAAAAAATCAGTGAGCGATCGTCCCCTCGCGGGAGAGTCCATCATATTGATTGAGGGTGGGGCCGCCGCTGGTCAGCGTCCCGGCGCCCGTTCATTTATTATAGACGGAGATGCTGCCGGGCAACGGAGCGGCCCCGCCTGGCCCACGCGCTTTTTACATGCCCACCGAATGTTTTGGTGGACGCTAAAATAATACAAGTTTCTTATGCGTCGCAAATTCCGCAATAAAATTCATGATGCGAATCATGAATTTTACTGCGAATTTGTAAATAAGGAGACAAGTTTCTATGTTTCTTGACATTATTATACTGCCTTATTTCTGCCTGTCTTTATGTTTCGTTACATTTGTGGTGCCAGTAAAGTACCTACCTGATAATCCGAGATTCTTTGGTCCGTAAATTTGTCTTTTAATTAAACAAAAAATTAAAAACCAATTGCTACTCGTAATGTACATGTTTTACATTCCGATTCATGTAATTATAATTCTAGCATTTTTCCTAAGTTAGGAGTGTAAACACTGAAGTTAGAGGCTTATCTTGCAGTTCATAAAAGATCTAGATAACCCAGACGAATAAGACAGAGGGTAGCTCTGCACAGTCTGCTCATCATAGACACATGTAATTATAAGCCAGTAATTACATTAGTCCAACACTCGTTAGCTTTGTCAGCAAACCAATGAGATTTTTGATTCAATCGGTAGATTATACTACCAATATATAACCTAAAGAATGTAGGTGTATATTTTTTTGACATGTCGAACCTAACCAAACAAATTTAGATCAAAGTGTTCTTTGTGTGTGTGTGTTCTAATGTAAAAAAGATAAAGTTTCTAGCTTTGCCTTTCCTAGGTTAATATACTTGAATCGTGATTCTTTCACTAACAGATAGCTACACTATTCAGGACAGACTATTTAGTAATATCATTATGTAAAAATACGTGAAAAACAGAAGCGAATTAAAATCAAGTCTAAGAAAATCAAGATACTTTACTGTCCCTAATGAACGCACAACGAAGAGGGCGCGGGTCAGCTATATAAAAGGTTCTGAAATGAAACAAAACGCTTGTCACAAGTATTGTCCAGAGACAAGCATTGTCCAGAAGTTTAGAACAAACACGGGACGGACATAAAAAAGCTCGCAAACTAAGAACACATTACGAATATAAATTATAAATGGAGAAGTAATGTACCGGCCCTTTAGGTTACCAATTTTAAAACGAAGGTCAGTAATATGTTTTGTATACTTACATCTGTATAAACATATGTGCAAATATTGTTTTTACCTTAATTTCAAAGGTAGGTTAAGATTTAAAAGGTAAAATTAAAAAAAATGTAGATGCTTGTTTTAAAACATAGAGTGGCATAAAAGCAAAAGAAGCTATTTCATGACTATCACATTAGTATCCGCATACGCGTATGCTCTCCTTCACCCATCCCCCCAATGGGCCACCGGCTACTCCCAGACCGCACGAAACGCAACAGCATAGCCATCGATTTCTAGGCGAGATGTACATCCCCCGGCTGTATCAGGCTGCGACACAGCATGGCACTACCTCTTACTCAATAATGTAATTAGCAAATTAATAATCCGCCACAAACATAGCCATAATACAAAATTAAAGACACTCCACCAAAGTTATTAAAACACACGCGAAATCCGAGGCTTAATGTAGTGTTAGTTTTACGAAGTGAGGGAGAAAATAAAAGCGGGGTAAAGGGAAAGTTTTATTCTCCTTAAAATATGTAGAGAAAGTGAAAAGTAAGTGGGGTCCGGCGGGGGCGGNGGGTGCGGTCAGGGATGATGGATCACTCTCGGGCCGCACGAGCTTCTCCTTTATTTCCAATTACACCTACAAACACAACTTATTTAACCAACTACCGCTCTTATTAAACAAAAAAAACTTATTTATTTGATTGTTTTTTTTCTTTTGTTTTTGTTTTTGTTTTTTACTATCATGATCAACGACTGCGTCGTCCTGTCTTTTGGAAAGTCTAGATAATAAAGACGTGACCTCTTACATGTTTTTTGTAATCTTTAATATTATGTTGACTAATAAATTGCTCTTATTGAATTGTAATGCGAATTAAAAATAACTTTAGTAGGATAGATGTATATCTAATCTAAATCATTGTATTTCCTTCACACTTAAATGATGATTGTAATGTTAGACGATATGTCTTGTAATTAATATTAAAATTGTAATATTAAGTTGCTGCGCCCTAACAGGGTATCATGTATGGAAACATAAAATGTTACCACCTTTGTACTCATGATTGCAATAAAGACTTTGTATTTGTATTTGTATTTGAAGTGAATATTTTTAAGAATTTTATTTATAAAGGTACTCACATATTTTTTTATGATTGGATTATTATTTTTATCATTAATTCATTAAATTACTTTTACATTATAATTATATTAACAGGAACTATTTTATTTTTATTTCTTAAAGCTATTTGTCAGATAATGAAATAAAACACAAATATAGGGTCAGGCATATACTGCTCCCTTTCTTGGGGTGACCTCTAGTAAAGTAACGACTTTAATTAGAATTCATTACCATCGTCACCTTCTGTTGATATTTGGTCAAATGTTTATTCCACCAGACGTCCTTAGACCTTACTGGATTGGTATTTTTACAACAAAAATTTCAGAATGACCAAAAAATTCACGTACAACGAACTACTTCTAATAAAAAACCTCGATAGTTTGCTATTTTACTTGTTTTTTGTTTTATTTTTTTGTATCAAAAATATTATTAACAAATTATATATTAAGTAAGTGTTTTATATAATAAATTAAATATATCCAGTACAATCGTTAGTACAAACAAATTCTTTATTATACTTATTTTGTGTGTAGAGTTTGTAGCACAGACCCTAGAGCTGTCATAAATTTATAATTTACATCAACTAGACATTATTTAATAAATTAATAAACGAGATCTTACCAAAGAAGATTAATTACGACAGCTCTAAGGGCCGGCACACACAACAAGAGCAACGAAAGAAGCATACTTTCCCAAGTGATCCAGATGTATCTATCTATTTTAATAGAGACCGATAAAATAAAAATGACACATATAGATGCACTGTTACACATTAACAACTTGATAGTTGAAGCTTAAATCTTTTGAATATCTATCACATAGGTAGGTACATAATTATAAAATAAAATAATACGCAAGTTAGCCTTATTTAAAAGCCTATATTAC
>LUGF01030482.1:162144-203029 GCA_001625245.1 Calycopis cecrops
GCTGCTGCTTTCGTGTGGTTTGTGTGTAAAGCGAAAGTAAGAGGTAGTGCCACACTGCATGCTTGCATGCAGTCGAATTGGGCCGGCACGACCGGGGAGGTACCTCTCGCTTACACGACCCCGGAGTAAAGTAACAGCTGTGCTGTCGCGTTTCATGCGGTGTGTAAGTAGCCGGTGGCCCATGGAGGTGAGAGGAGAAAGGAGGGCAGCGTATCTGTATAGCCTCTATGCGGATGTCTATGGGCGTCGGTAGTCATGGAAATGGTTCCGATTGCTCGTTTGTCGCACTTTACTATAAAAAAAGAGGGCATCTGAATATGTGGATGTTAATAGATGTCGATAAAATACAATGTAATGTAGGACGCCCTGTGACTAGATGGAGTGACGACATGCGCAAAGCTGTGGGCAGGAAGTGGGAAAGGTTAGCCGAAGATCGAGGCCAGTGGTGTGCTATTGGAGTGGCCGCCGTCCAACAGTGGACTGATGATGATGATGATGATGATGAAAATACAATTACCTCCATACTAGACAATAATCTATGGTTGCTTGTGAGCGACAAGCATATTTCTGAAATAAGAAATGTTATCATAATCATTCTCCTTTTATTTTCCTCTTGACAGTCGATTGTTATTGAGGTATGAGACCACTTGTATCTTACTTAGACTCAAATATATACTCAGCAAGAAGCAACTACTATTTTAATCATCATTATCAACAAGTAAGTACCACCAGTATTGCTTTGTTACATAATATTTAATACAGGTTTATCATCATCATCATATCTATGGCTCTGCATAGGATCCTTTATCATCACATCTAAACTTCGCAACCATTTCTCAGCTGCTGGTGTGAACCGATGAAGTTCAGACAAACCTTGAAAACAGCGGAGCGGACAGTCGTTCACAATATGGGCTAGCGGTTGGTCAGGTTCTCCACATTCGCAGGACGGTAACTCTCTCAGCCATTTGTGAAGATGGTGATTTGACCGATTGGGTCCTGTTCTGAACCGGTTCAATTATACAGGTTTATGAAGATTGACCATAATCTCAATCAATATTCGATAAAACTTATTTTAAGTCGCTAAAGAAGACCAGTTATCAATGAAGGCTACATATGAGCCGTTTACAATATGTTTTATTTAATTATATTATTACATCTATATATATATATATAAAACTCTTCGTTACTGACTGACAGACAACGTACAGCCGAAACTATAGTACCTAAAAACTTGAAATTTGATACACGGGCTCCTTTTATAATGTTAGTGAGCACTAAGAAAGGATTTTTAGAAATTCAATTCCTAAGGGGGTGAAATAAGGGGGTGAAGTAGAAGTTCAAATTAAACACGGGTACGGGGGCACAGCTAGTTAAGTATATAATAATATAATAAAGTAACACTTGGAAAATTTAACAAAACTCATTACTCATAAATAATACAAATTTTAGATATGTTATCAGCCCAGTTCTACAAAGTACTTTTTAGACAAACTTCTCAGTAGTGCAAATGTGGCAGAACAGTAACAAAACGGCCAGGTACGCCGCTACTACGCAATTAAAAAAACTAAAACTGGAGTAAAAAATTGCAATTTTTTTTTGTTAATTTTCAAAAGCGTGTCGAAAATTTCACAAAAATCCTTTACACATTCAAATCGACTTGCTCCTTTTCAAATTACTCCTCATTGTCTCTTTGTGCTGAGTTCTAGAACACAATGGATTCTGTGCCAGTATTCAAATTCGCAGAAGTATTTGCGCAACGGCTTTGCAAATTTTTATAACCGCCATTCGTTTGACCCAACCTTTGAAAAAATCACATTGTTGACATCGAAACTTATTGTTGGGTTAAAAAAGACAAGGGATAAATAGAGCAAAAATACAAAATCGTACCCTTAACTTTAGATATATTGGTAAATAAATCATTTATGCATATTTGTTATGGCGTAATACAATAGCCCTTCCACTGACCAAACCATCTGACAGTGATTACTAGTCTTCAAAGCCTAGACATTCGAACAACTAGAAGAAAATATACCATGACTTTCAACTCCCTCCATTCCAGCATTACCTCCCTATCTATAAGATAAGATCCAAAAGAATATGGATGTGTGAGTGCGCCAAAAATACTTTTACCTTATTTTATTTATCCACAATACATAGAATATCTTTACAGGTGGGCACGTCAATCTATATTGTACTTTCTTATCTTAATTACTGCTTCTAATACATATATGTACTTACATATTTACTATCATAATATATCTTTTCGTCTTTTCGATAAGTGAATATGTTCACCCAACTCACAGACAAATATTGAGTTGTTGCTTTTATAAACGTATCTATTGTGCGCAAAATGTAGACGCAAATACGTGAGCTTTCGAAAAGTACACTTCCCTTAAAGAAATATCATTCATAATACCTAAGAATACCTAATAGCAATGAAAAATAAACTTATTTTGTCATGAATATGAGTACATATTATTTCTACCAGACAAAGAAATAAAGATCGAACTGCATTTAGGTTCTCTACATGTATCCTGAGATGCGATAATCAGCTAGTATATAAAATATTTTCGTCAATTGCTAATTAAATGAATAAGTGTGATAGTAAGCATAATATGTAAGCTATAGGTATCCCAAGGAATACTAATTTTCTTCTAGATAAATTGTAATTTTTATGTCATTCCAGATCTTCATGTGCCTAATTAGTTAGGAATTAATACGTTATGTGGTTTCTGCTTATAAGAATATTACATTTAAGTAGCTATAATTGTAGCGTCAATATTATAAATGCAAAAGTACGATCAGATGTATGAAGTTTGCCACAGGTCTAGGTCAGTAGGTACAGGCTCAGTTGATAAGGAATATACATTTATCTCAAAAGAACCGAAATTGGTTTCTTTGGGATTATTATTGTTGATGTCTATGTGTGACCTCTATGTTATTAACGTGGATTATATCCGATACTTATTTATAGACCCTCTCCCAAAACGTCCGACCGATGAGGTCATCTGCTGATGAAGTAAATTGAGCAATTTGAAAAATGTAATATCGCACGCATACTTCCATGCGTAAGTTTATCAAGGAATTCGTGAGTCCGGCCTCCGTCCGAGCCCACTGCTATTTTATAATCCCTCCCAGTAACGTTTTGAATATTAATAACATTCCTCGGCCGCCTCGCAAACGAGCCGTTCCGTAGGAAGGAATTTCCGCTACTGTCACAAATTCCCTCCTAATTATTTTCGGCTTAGGCGAGGTGAAAATCACGAAAATTTTTGATTTATATTATTTTGTAATATCAAGATCGCATACTCCGCGTCTAATTTTAATGTAATTAGTCATTAATCAAGGCCACGTACAAATGTGATTATGAGCTTAATAAATATTTATTAACTACTACTAAGCCAACAAAAAAAAAATTAAATGTGTTTTTTCTTTTTACTGGATTAACTATTTGTTGCCTTCTGTCGTATCACCTATTCCTCTGTTGTGAAACTTATACTTTTACACAGAAATGCATCAAATGTTGTTACTTTTAGGTTGTTTAAATTAGTAACTAAAGAGTTACTGATAGGAATAACGTATGACTTATTTTAGCTACATTCAATTTTACCCTTATATTAGAGGTAGGAATTAATTGTTTTTTGTTAGTAACTAGTAACTACTAGGTATATATATAATAGTAAATAAAATAATCCAGTATCGTATATTAGATACTAGATATAATTATAAGGCAATAAAGTAACCACGTGCCGTTTTTTAATTCAACAAATACTATCAATAACTTTAAACTTAGCATTTGTCAATCAACATTTTTTTAAAACCTCAATAAAAATTAAAAGCCAAGATTATAGAGCAGACTGATTAAAACATTCATCTATCAAACGATTATAAAAAATATGACCCTAACAGTAAGGTGGAAGTTTTTTATTGGGGTCCATAAAAAACCGAACACGCGCCTACGAAATCCGATTATAAAGGGGTAAGACGCGTGTCTTGGAAAAAAAACTCCACGTAACCACTCACCCCACAGATAGAGCTGTTCAGGCCTCAAGACTCGAATCGATTGTCTCGATATCAGCTAATTGGATCACACGGTAATCGATAACCCGGCAATGTGTCCGTACATCTGCCCTCCGTGATAAATATTATAAGTTTCATAATTAGATAACTTATAGCTTTTATGATTTTTAAATTATACCTTAAATGTTTATGAATTCCGTTTTTATTATGGCGGTTTGGTTTCATAATCGTGTGATATGCATTCGATGATATGATAATTTTGGATTTCAATTTTGCGTTATCATACTGAAATGTTCTACAATTAAGTTTTAGGTACATATTTCAAGCACAAAAAAGGGAGAAATAAATAAGATAAACAACTCGTAACCGATACCAATTAAGGTTTATTTTTTATTTTTATCACCTAATTCACAGCATATCAGAGATAACGTTTTAACACCTTTCGGTGAAATTTTTGTACTTAATATTTTTTGTACTGTATACTTTAGTTGCTGACCTGTCATCATCAGCACTCTATTGCCCACAGGTCATCACTCTAACTGCATGATACAAACTTTTTTAAATGCATTTTGCATTTAAAAAATGCAATTGGAATTTTCGAATGCTTGATACATCATCTGTATGCATAGTTCTCTAGAATTTCCATAATCCAACCTTTGTTTGGTTTAAATAATCTCTATTATCTCTTTCGTCAAATACAAGAAATATACCTACAAATGGGCATCTCGAACATAACAATGTAGGTAATGTACCTATTGATTAAAACTGCTAACGTTTAACTAAATTTAGGTAAAGATTATATTTTTGTTCCTCAAAGCTTAAAATCAACTCTTGAAATTTGTGATATGATCTGGCAAAGAAATATAGATACAAGTACCAATGTGCTTGTCCAGCATGAGTCGACCAACGAGATTTTATAGTATTAGGGGGTAAACGAGCAGTCGGAGGATTTTCATGACAACACAGCTGTCTCTTTATGTCGGTATCGTGTTACCGTAAGGTACGTACCCGGTCGTGCCGGCCCAATTCGGCTACATACTTGCATGCAGCGTGTCACTCTTCTTACAAAATGAATGAGTATATTTCAACAAGCACCTTGATGATGATTGAATGGCTTATGAGCTTATGGCATCTCATATAAAAAGAAATTTAACTCGATTATCATATGAATAAAATTAAGAGGCTTTATGTAATCAGTGTGAATTAAAATTCGCCTCCTGCCATCATCGCTGTTGCCAAACTGCCACCTGTACTGTTACGTCACAAGTGCGTCTGTCGATCTAATTTTAATATTTGTAAATAAATGAACAGGTGACGCTCCAACACCGTGTCCGCGAACAGTTTTTTTTTCTGATCGCAGGCTTACGTTTTTTTGTATGCGGTCTCTCCTGCGATAGTTAATTTTTTCTACTTCCCCTTTTACTGTTCTAAGAAGTGTTTCTTTACTTTTATTATTTTTAAATTAGATGCCGAACGTTGGGCGTGAGGCAAAAAAATATCGACGGTTTAGTAATAGCAAAAACACATATATTTATTGTATTTCGTCGCCTTTAAATATTATCATAGGTATATTTTATTGCTATATTTAAGCTACAATAAAAGTTGGTTATTAATGTATTTGCGGCAACATTGAAATGTCCAGCTCTTCATCGTCATCATCATCATTTGACGGCCAGGCTGGCGCAGTGGTACAGGGCTCGGATAAGTGGAGCATGTTGCGCCGGGGGTCGCGGGTACGAATCCCGCCTTGGTCATGGATGTATATTTATATATTTATACGTATTTCTATAATAAAAATCTTAAATAAATAAAATTTCTTAAATTTATAAAACATATTAAATATATTCCGTTGTCTAGTACCCGTAACACAAGTCCTTACGGCACTTAGCACGGGGTTAGGCTAACGTGGTGTGTAAAGTCCACAGATATTTATTTATTATTTATTTATTATTATCGGCCTACTGCAGTCCACTGTTGACTATAGGCCTCTCTCATAGCACGCCACTGGCTCCGATATTTGACTATCCTTTCCCACGTATTCATTAAATTAAAAATATAAGTACATGAATATTGTTTCCATTTATATGTATATACTATATAGCTGCTCTATACGGTGTAAAAATTATACCATACAATACCTTGCAATAAGCAAATTCCAGCCACATGTTCGATATACTGTACAACGTCTGAACTTTTACATAAAACCTTTTACACCTTTTAAATTGAACAGAAAAAAAAAATATTTTTCTAAAAAAAAAAATAATTTATGTGTAATTAATAAAACCTCCGGTCACAGTTTTTTTTAGATTATAATTTAACATCAGCTGGTACATAACTTCTAGTTCTATGACCTTTTCTAATTACTTACTACATAAAAGAAATAAATTATTTTGTAAAAGACATTTTGATATTTGCAATGTGGTGCCATAAAAATTAGCGATACTAATAAAAAAAGGAATTAGATATTTTTTTAGTATATTGCTTAAAAAAAGTAATCGACGCCGTATGACATTATCTGGCTTGATGATAAAAAAGTGATTTCTGCACAGCCCTTTTGTTAATTGAATCTACGCTTGACCCTTACAATTATACTATACCTAGATATTAATAGTCAATAACGGAAAAACTGGCCAAGAGTTACTGGAGGTTCGAGCATGATATACTTATAGTTTACGTGTGTACGGTACTGATTTTGTATGTAATGCTTGTATGTCAAGTTTGTAATGTTTTTACTCCATTAATTATCTCACTTCATATTAAATACCATGATTGTAGTTGAACTTTGTGTTTCCTTGAGACAGACAAACAAACGGACAGAAGGACCAGGTCAACAGTCTCCTTTAAATGTCACTTTTTTGAGATACGGGACCCTAAAATGATTTTAAGTAGGTACTAGTAGAATTAGAAACACACAGCCTTTTTATTTTAGAGAAAATGAAGCTCATAACAAGAATAAGCTTGAGCTTCATTTTTAAAGTAAAAAACTGCCTTTATTTAAAATAAATTTTTGGATATTTGGAATACAAGAAAGAATTGAATTAATTAAGTTTTTCTGAAGTAGAAAAGAATTTATTCATTTTGGTGACGATAAGGTTCATTTAGTTACTGGCAGGTTGATTAGTATTAGTTATTGCTTAAGGAGTGAAAAGTCCTTGCCTAATTTCGTACTTTAATATCCGAAAAATATCACCAACCAGTAGACTACATTGAATATAACAGTTTAACATCAGTCAAATTATACCCCATTACAAAACGATAAAAAATGGATTCTATAAATATTATTTTTATATAAAGGTATGTTTACATCCATCTAATGCAACCATAATGCAAGTGCGCAAAAAGCACAATGCAAGGGTTGGAGAAGGGTTGAAAGCATGATACCCGTGTAAACACCGCTTTCAAAAGCAGGTAAAGGGGTTTGCGAATTCAACCTGCTATTCTGTGCTGGTCCAAATAAGTATTGTTACTACCTTCTAATATATGAAAATACTATTGTGAGTGATTCACATTTCGTATAGTGCGATCCGAAAAAGTTTTAAAAGGTTTTTTTTGGAGATATCATTAGTATATTTTTTTTAGGATATGTACACTAAACGTAAACCGGCGTATCATGATTTGTAAAAAGGAGTGATGCCGATTCTTTGAGTTATGATTCATAATGATTATATACAACAGCTATTTTGTAAAAGAAATTTCTATTCCTTTTTCAAATAAAAGCCGTTTTCCGTCCACGTGACAAGATTAAAATGGAAATAGTCAAACCGGCTGGATGGACGAAAAAGATATAAATGACCCCCTTTAATTGAGTTATCCCTTCTTGCCTTTATTAGGTTTGACTGATACCGTAATCTAAATACCCTACACCTACGTATTACACACATTTAAGTTCTCTTGACCTTTATACGAGACTGAGATATCCGTATAAAGCTTTGATTCATTTCTTCATGAAGTAGTTAAAAAAGGCTGTAGAGAATCTTATTTCTTATTTTTCTAAGTATAACTAGTTACAGTACAGAATATTTTTATGTTATCCATACCTATAACATTCTGCCAAATAAATTTTCTTTAACGAAAGTTTTAAGATATTGCATAGACAATATCAGATTATAGAGTTTAACTATGGTATTGTGTACGTACTGCTGCTTTTTAATCTATTTTGTAATTGTTTCCTAAATTTTTCTTGGAATTAAGCATATCTTATCATCAGTCATAAAATTCATTTGAAAAAATGAAAATATTAATGTTTATTAATAAAAAACATAATAGTCAATATTACCTACACTTAATTTAAGAACTTCTAAAGTTCTTAAATTAAATATATTATTGATTCACTTTTTAACTATTTTTTTTATTTCTGAGGGGAACATAGAAAACCTACGGGCAAATTAGGAAGCCCACACTTAACAGTCTTTAATTAACGCTCATGTTGCTCGCTCGCTCAGTTTATGAGTTACTATTTTCTTCTAGCGGTACGGTATATTATATAATAACGAAATATGTTCTACTCGCACACAGTATATAAAAATTTAAAGGAACCCCACGTATATATAGCGCTATATGAACGTGGGGTTCCTTTAAACTAAAAGATAAACTTTTATAAAATGAAAACATTTTTAAATTTGGAAAGTACATTTACCTACGGTTTTATAACTTTTGCACAGAATAGAAAATCTAGGAGGCAAAGAAGGCGATGATAAAAATATAAAAATAAAATATAGTAAATATATTTCAAAGAATACAGGCAAAGGTCACAAGTTAAAACGTCAGCCGATCGTGCTCCGTTCGCCGAAGAAACCATAGGTTCTTTTAAAACTAGATTATGTTTCCGAGGAATCCCTACAAATTACTAAAACAAGAAAATTCGCGAAGTTTCCGAATCCTTTCAATGTTTTAATGAAATTACGACTACACAAGTAGTCCGGTACGATCACAACTGAATTAGCCGAAACCTCGAAAGTATCTCTAGTTTACATGATATTTCAGATAATTAACGCCTATGCCGTCGCGTCTAATACGGATAGTGACTTCCCAGTGGCCATTCCAGGGAGAGGGTAAAAGAGTAACACATATGCAAATTAATAACTATACGGACGTCTCTGAGCGTTTCTAGTCTTGAAAAGAGTGCTTATTTGCCCCTTATACTATAAAAAAGTGTAGTATAATATCATAGACTAGCGGACGCCCGCAACTTCGTTTACGTGAATTCGTTTTTTACAGCAGTCGATCAAAAAGTAGCCTATAGCCTTCCTCGCTGAATGGACTAACTAATACTGAAAGAATTTTTCAAATCGGACCAGTAGTTCCAGAGATTAGCGCGTTCAAACAAACAAACTCTTAAGCTTTATATTATTAGTAGTTATATAAGTATAGATTAATGACTAATTTATGCAACTATTATTTTCTAACTGTCCGGGAGTCGGGACTCTCTTCGTAAAGTAGTCGTCGATATATCGTTTGACTGTTGACACCATTCTTCAAATTGATATAACCTGTTAGTTGTCAGGATACATCAGGGATATGTATTGGAATTTGAATTGGCCAACACGTTTTCTAAAATTATCGCCCACAAACACAGAGACAAAGCTTTCAAAAAGTAAATTTTGTATCCATCCATTAATAAAATCCCCTAAAAACTTGCAGATGGCGTGCAGGGGCCAGTGTCATTTTTATAATGAGTTTTGACGACATCTTGTATATTCTAATAATATGATGACCGTATTAATTTTAGATAATCTATAAGCTTTAATAGTATTAATGAATTATTACAAATATTACGACCACATTTATTCGATTTTAAACGTTCCTCTCACAGATCTGAGCAGAGCATAAATCTTTTGCGGATAATAAATAAAAAAAAAAGTTGTAAAAAAACCAACGAGTTACCCTTTTATTGCGGACGATTGTAGGGCTGATAAAGGGATGAATATCGTAGCTGTCCGCGGAACTAATTCATAAATGATTGAGATTTCATTTTTTCTAACATTATACGGGTTTTTTGGACCCATAAATCAGTTTACTTAGTTAATACAATCTTTTTGAAGTGTGACAATCGAACATAAAAGGTTTGAAGTAATTATTAACCGACTTTGATAAAGGTAGGTTCAGTGTTGAAATATATGATCGAGCTTATATTAGGGGCTTTTATTGTCTTCTGTGCTTCAGAAGATATAGCATAATACTGGTCTTATTAATATCAATTATTATACTTGTCCTCATCAGGTGTACAGTTATCGAAGCCTAAATGTAATTTAAATTAATAAAAAGTGGAAATTGTCTAAAAAATATATTATTTAATACAAATATAAAATGAATTTCCATTAATAAGTGACGATACTTTCTATCAACTATAGCAATTATTACGTTTTTTAATTAAATCTACATAATCTTAACTAGTTTTTACTACTACTAACTAGATTTTAGATAAATTATATAATTAGTAACATATTAATAACATATCATAACGTTAAGCTATACCTTCCTATGAATATATTTTTTATTCTTACTAATATTTATTTTCACATTTGTTCTAAATTAATCTATTTATTATGTATATTTTTTTAGTTCAACATTTTATTTCAGGCCTTTTATAAGTACTTACTTTAAATAATATGATCTATAATATTATCTAAAATAGTACTATAATTAGTGCCCAGAGGTAAAATAAATAAAAGTAAAAAGTAGGAAGTACTTATCAAATCACAGATCACATATGAATCTGCAATTATAACGCACGTCCACCTACTACTACCTACATCGCCTACTTCTGTTCTACTCTAATATCCTAAATCATTCTTAAATTTTGAGGATTAAATATTTCCAGAGCAAACCTATTCACGAATAATGTTTATAACATTTTTAATAATAGCGCCAATCGATCGACGCAAACTAGTGATTACTCTTTTCAAAAGACCGGTATTCTGACCCACTTTTAGCTCTTTTTTAACAATTTTCTGTCCCCGTTCAAAAGATCCATTGAAAAGCCGGGCGTGAACGAGTTGATGATATTACATTTTTTTTGATAAAAAAAAGGGGAAATTCACGAACAATCTACGATATTAACAACAAAACAGCGGTGTTGTGCGCATTGTGATGGTTTTTTGCAGGATCGCGTGCGCTTGCGCGTCGGCGGGCGTCCTTGCGAACCCTTCCTGGGCGCGGATTGAAGTTAGAACCCTTCCGAGTACATGGCTCCCCACGTCCCGGGCCCTCGCGTCACACGAGCAGGATCGAGCGCCGCGCTTGTGCCCTTCGGCCCCGGAACCCATCCGCCACAATTCGCATGTGCGCCCGACAGCTGCGCCTCGTTTTTATATACACTCTATATTTTTTCACAATACACGAATGCAGCGCACCCTTGAAACAGTTTGCGTAATCGATGACAAAACTAAACATTCCGGCCGATGATTTCCGTATTTTTGGGTAAAATAAGATAGACACAATGACGCGGCTTAAACCAGTTTTAAATACGTGCACAATTAACAATTAAAGTAGATTGCAACTGATATATTTAATACGTATTACTAAAAATCAACATTGAGTATTTTATTAGGATATTTTTTACTAACGATCCTCTTAGTCTTACATCTACTCCAGACATCTCTATATATTAAATGACGCCAGGGAAATTAAAGATGGCGATTATATAATACACACTTTTGCTACGGAGTAAAATAAGAATTCTGATTAACGCGTCGTTTATAGTAGCGAAACAAAAACATCTCTTATAAAAACCATGTAACTTCTCGAATAAATTGGTAGGTGATAATATGCCATTGTGTGAAATCTGATGTTGCGCAGATAAAATGTTGTTAGATGATTCTTGACGCCTGACAGATACATCAGAATGGTGTGATTTAATTCTTAATAAATATAAACGCGCTATCATTGATCCCATCGATTTACTTGGAACTACTGAGCTGTTCGGGTAAAATAAATATATTCATTAAAATGGCAGCTTTTTAAATTGTTCTAAATTTGCTGATCTATGCGGAATTATTATGGCGGAAATAAAATTGGGTCTGATCTATACCTATACATAAACATTTAATTGAAGCTTAAGATTGGACTTGTGTAGTTCTTACCAATGATTCGTTGGCAATGAACCAAATAATGTTACTTTAATAACTTTGATTCTTTTACACTTACTGTTAAGGTATGTTAGAACTTAGAAACACCATATATACTAGTGAATAAGTTGATTAGACCAATATTGTGTTCTTTACTGTAATTGAAAACTACCCAGGTTAAATCTTTACCTTGAATTAGATCGTGTAGTTAAAATTCCAGGACGTGAAATTACAATTTCAACTTTGAAGATTTATTAACATCCTCAGATAATTTACTATATTAACTAAATTGACATTAAAAACAGAAAAGAAAAATTAACATCTGTGTTTTTTAGCTCACAAGCCGAATTATACCTACACAAACAACACTTTGTTACAATCTCATGTGAGCGAGGAGTCACATACACCAGCTACATAATACATTGCAGCCTACGGTCCAAGTCGGCTGAATTACAACACGGTACTTTTACCTTTTATAAACATTTACATACCTTTCATTTCAAAATACTCCTTCGGACTAGGTGTATAAACCTCGAAGTAATCAATTTGATTTGACTTCTATAAAAAACTAACAGGTCCCCGCGGTTTCACTCGCGTTTCGCTCACTCCGTCTACATCGCGTCGGTGCGTGGTAATAGGTAGCCCATATTCATCCTCAATAAATGAGCTATACTGATATTTTTAGCTATCACTTAAATATGTTTTTAATTGTACCAGTAGAGCTGAGATTAGCGAGCTAAAAAAACAAACACTTCAGCTTAATAATATTAGTATTAAATTAGAAACGGATAATTTACTTTTATACTTATATCTTTTGCATTTGTCTGTCCTTAGTATCCTTGTTAAGTATTACGAAATGTTCTTATATTCAGTCCACACCCGGAATAACTGGTCCAAGGGCAGTAGAAACTCTATGTACCATACAGACTGAAACAGGCTATTTTGGAGTCACTATTATGTTATGGAAACGAAGATAACTTGATAAAAAGTGCTCTCGGCATGGGTCTGTCGCACGTGCCGAGACAGATTTTCTCCCACAGACGGGAGAGAGTATCCCGATAAAAGTGTAAATATCTAATTAACTATCAAGATCTTTCGGGAATAAGCGCCCCTCGCTCATCTCTCTTCTCTGGTGACGCGGGCAGCTCACGCGAAAGACCAAAGACCTGAATATATCGAAGATATTTCTTCCCTGGACCGTAGACGCGACATGTTTTTACGCTAGTTGTAAATACCAACACAAGCAACTCCGCTGCGGGAATTACTAAGCTGGTGGAAAATAAAGCTTGTTGACTCATGTAGTTATAAGTCAAACATTCAGCTCATCCAATTATATATTTCATTCTATAAAATGAAATCGTTAGCCTATTACTTATCAGAGAACACAACGCACTCATATACTCGTGTGAAAGTATGTCATATTATGTCATAGGTTTGTACTTAGGTACAGCAAGGTTAGGATGCAGCTGGTGGTTGATTTAATTGTTGAAATTCGATAAGTATTTTTTTTATAAAATATCATTTGCACTTGTAAGTTCATTTTGTGCGACAATATAAACCCCACGATAAACCCCATTCGTTTGCTAATGTGAAACAATGAGTAGAACAATCTCAAACATTTTATATACAATAATAATATCGACTTATTGAATACCTTATGTAACTGAATGTAAATAGCATTGCCCTTCGTAACGCACAATAGTCGCCGGTCCGTTGATTTATGCAAAATAATGCAATTGTCCACTTTTTGTTGTGTAAGGGACGAAGGGCGAGCAAGGCAATAGGGTAGGATTGTCACACAATCGACCCGGTACTCGCCAATTCCAGTTTTCTGCAAGCAACGGCTAAGGGATGGAAGGGATAGAAGGGACGCTGGTTTACACACCTCGATAAATTTGATTGTAACGGACCATAGATTAAAATCTCGAAATGTATCTTCAATTTCGTTGTATGACAGTACGTTCCTTTTTGGATGGCTTTTTCGTGCCAATCTTTTTCCTATAATAAGGATACCAATCATATATTTATGTGTACATATATAAGGCAAACCTAAATGAATTATATATCAACGCACAACCGAATCTACTATACGTAGAAAGTAGAAATTTGGTACAGGGATTCCTTTCATGATGTCAGTGAAAACTAAGATTTTTTTTCAACCCCTAAGGGGGTAAATTGGGGGTGAAGTTTATTAATCTTATGACGCGGGTGAAATCGCTAAACCGGGTAAGAGCTTATGAGCTTATGAGAGCTATTGAGCATTATCTAAATACAAAATTTTAAGCAAACCGTCAGATTTTTTCTAGATGAAAATTAAATAAAATAGTATAGTAGAGTCTTACAAGTATTAATTAAAATATTAAAACCTGAATATAAATGCTAAGTGATCACCTGAATATCTCTCTAGTTGTCATTGAGCAGTTATATGTAACAGAGGAACCATATGTGTATCTTCACATTGCATTCTATATTATGTCTCTATTCTATTAAAAGAAAAATGATTTGAGACATCATATTAAGTATACGTATCGAGTCTGTGTGGAAGCTTCCACAAATGTCTACACGTCAGTCAATTTAAAATTAAATTAATTATTATCTATATACTATTATTTATTAAAATTATGCCCAAAAAATTTAGCTTATTCTTCTCATACTCTATATTAGTACTGGAATGACCGTAAAAAAGTACCTATTAGAATATACTAGCTTCCGCCCGCGGCTTCGCCCGCGTGGATTTCGTAGTTCAAAAACGATTCAAAATTTTAACTTATTATGTTATTCTGATATGAAAGCTATATTACTGTAAAGTTTCATGAAAATCCGTTCAGTAGTTTTTGTGTGAAAGAGTAACATTTAAGTAAATATTATAAATGCGAAAGTTTGTAAAGATGTTTATCTTTACAAACTTTCGCATTTATAATATTAGTAGGATACATAGATTGAAGCGCCCAAAACAAATGTATTATTAAACTATCATATTAATACTAGCATCGCCACGTGGTTCATCCACATGACCCTCTTCCTCCATTCCTATACTATCTATATACCTAAAACTGAAATTATTATTCAGTTCGGACCAGAAGTCCTAGATATAAGCGCGTTCAACCGAACAAATTCTTCAGCTTTATACTATTAGCATAGAAGCAAATATATATTTTATTTCAAACATAAATGTAATTCATAATAAAGTATACTTTACAAGTATTCTAAATAACACTTATAAAGTACAGCAATACTCCGACACACGCGCGTAACATTAAAAATGAAGAGCAGCGCCGTATGATAGGAAATATCGATTGAAAAGACACAATTAAAGTAAGAGTTAGGTAGCTACGTTTGTTGTCTCTCGCATGCGTATGTGTTAGTTAGTTTAACCCCACAAAACTTTCATCTCTGGAGACCCTCCGATACGTGTGGGGAGGGCCCCACCCTCCGAAGGGAGTAAAAAGTTGTGACTTGCTCACCTCTTTCGGCGTCGCCCTCTGCGCCTCACTAGTGTTTTTTATTGCTCCAGTCCTAAATCTATACCTACACACATGACGCATGCTTTATGTTCCTATGTTTATAAAGACATTCAAGTATTTAAGGATTTTTAGAATAACATTTATATATTAAATACACTTAGTTATTATGCGTGTTTTGCGGGATACTCTACCTAAATCCGATTTTTAAACAATTGACATAAACTGTGGTTTTAAAATTTACAAACCGCATTTGAATCACTCTCCGATAGCCGATTGTACTGCTTTGGTAAGTTCTGTAGCTGTGCGAGATTATATATAATATAGATACGTAGAGTTGATATGTAGAGCGTTGATAAAAGCTGTTATCAATGAAACAAACTATTTATATATACAGGTTTGGTTTACGATATTCGAAAAGAGCATATTAAAGTGATTAGTTTCAATTGGATCTGGGTAAGCCGCGTATCGGATTGAGCACTTGCGGCTAAAAAAACTGTGTGCGCCGTAGGAAAGTGTCCTGGGTCTTCAACAACAGGACACCCCGGTGACTAGCAGGTCCCCGCCTGATGAACACTTTTTTATTGTTCTATACTACATTATTCTTCTTCACTCTTAAATAAAGCACTAAAAATTTGATTGATTATTATTATAAAGAGTTCTGAGTGTTTTATTATAAGCTTATATAGAAATCGAAATCGCTTCGAAATATTAAGAATATGGACTACACAATTTGAAGATTTTGAGGGCCTAAATTGTGACGGCCGTGAAATAGAGTTACGAAAACACGTGCGTGTCTGAGAGAAGCGTTGTGATGAATCCCTTAACACGTGATGCAAACGATTTTTTTTCAATTTAGCGCAAAACCGTAACATTCTGCATATTTTAGTTGACAAGCTACCAGAGTAACGTATATTATCAACTTTAAACAATAACCTTCTTAAATTAAATCCAGTTACTGATGTCAGAATAGCCTAAAGTAGGTGAATTAATATAGGTACGTAGATAATTTAATAACAAGCTAAAATGTTATTTATGATTTTTAATATAAACTTCAATACAGAAATCGAATCCTAAAGTAGCCAGATTTTAAAACTCTTTCAGGGCTTAATTAAATGATTATGTTACAACCTTTATAACTAACTACCCTTTATATCCATGTCATACTATGACATATACACTAACCACATTACATGTTATAGAAAAGTTATTACATTATTATTACATATAGAACACAAAGAATAGCAAAATACAAATTCTATAAAAAATCTGGCTATTTTATTGAAACCCCATCTTGACAATTGGATTAAACAAATATTTTCATTTTTTAGATAAGGCATACCCCAAGGCCATAAGGACAAATAAGACACAATTGCTAAAGGGTAAGTAAAGAAATATTGTCACTTAGACGGCACTTGGGGTAACTCCGGCACACACCAACTCATAAAAAGCTTCCGAGGCGCGTGCGCATCCGTCGCGCAACAATTCCCCGCCTGGGGACAATTTTTGAACCAAAAAGCGTATTTTTAAAAAACCCTACCCCCGTTTCAGTGTCAAATTAAAAAAGTAGCGTCTCGCGCGAGCCGGCTGAGCATTTGTCGCGCATGTGCTCATGTCCCCTTCAAATCCACGATTTTCAACGAAAATCCAAAAATGCACCGTTTAATATCTCGCAAAAAATCCGCAACCGTAATCGCAATCGGACATTAAAAAAGGGACTGGACGTTATGGGGTCAGCGGAGGCTCAACGGTTTTTGTCCCCCAATTTACAACAAAAACGGCCAGGTTACACGGCGTCTTGACGCGCCGTCCGATGTAAATTTGTTACAAAATGGGAATTTGAATAAGTACAGACAAGGGCCGCTTGACGTGGAGTGGCCGTTATTGATGGGTTTTTTTAACAAGCTTTATATTGTTAAAAATATTAACGTTTTATTTGACCAATTAATAATATTGAATTGATAAGACAGTGTTCGCAATCGGTGTGTTTGTATGAAAAGAAATATTTTAAATCAATGGAAGAGAACAAGGTATATATACTTAGTAAGAGGTAGTGCCACACTGCATGCTTGCATGCAGTCGAATTGGGCCGGCACGACCGGGGAGGTACCTCTCGCTTACACGAGACCGGCGTAAAATGACAGCTGTGCTGTCGCATTTCGTGCGGTGTGTAAGTAGCCGGTGGCCCATGGAGGTAGAAGAAAGGAGGGCAGCGCATCTGTATAGCTTCTATGCGGATGTTTGTGGGCGTCGGTGGTCATGAAAATGGTTCGACTGCTCGTTTGTCCCCCCTATATCATAAAAAAAAAAAATTATATGGAGGAATTATAAAACTAGAAAATATGTTGTTGTTATTGCAAACGGATTATAAAGTGGTTTATTCAAATACTTTAAGGTCTAAGGTATGTGACGATAAGGATGACTGATACCTTAGACCCTTCTGTGACCACGGTAACTTTAGAGTACCTCTTTTGTCGTCGCTCTCTGCTCGTTAGGGACCAATCATCAGGAATTAGCATAAAGGGCGAAACGAGCAATCCGAGCCATTTGGTTACTACCGACGGTCATTAAGATGCAAGCGGGTATACTAATCAAACGTGACAGAGTTGTCACGTTATGACGGTATCGTGTGAAAGAGAGCTATCTAACAGTGACGCCGGAGTTACAGTTACGACATTATTGGAAATTATTTTTCAAGAAACATTTTTTCCAGATAGAGGTAACGTGACGGGAATTCTCTCTCTCTCTCTCTGTCATAGGCTGCACAATGCGACAGCTATGCTGGCACATTTTGAGCGAATCGCTTGAGTTTTGGATAGTATGATCGGGTGTGGAGCCCAATAAAAGAGTTTATATGTCTGCATTTCCTTTTGTTATGTGCTACCTTATCATTAGCCGGACTGCTCGTTTACCCACATAATAAAAAGCCAAACGCAAAATGGAGTTATTCAACCCAACTCAAGAAATATGGTGTCAATACACAAACAAAATAAACGCGAGCAAATATCGTAGGAGTTTGATAGATAAATCACATGTAGAGAAGCGCACAGGAAATTAACATGAAGCCAGTTTTCCTCCCGAAGCCAGAGATATGGGCAATAAATAAAATTGCCAAAAAGATGAGCGGAGGCGGGCGGGCGCGGACAGTGGGCGGAAACAGTAAAAAATCGCCCAAACAAGCAACTGATGACTAATAAAAATCACAAGCTTTGTTTTAGTTATTTATAGATCTAAGAGAAAGTACGTCATAGCATAGCCACTCTATGTAATATAGTACGCTAGAAGTGAAATTTCAGAAAATAATTACAATTATCTCGCTGTCTAACCTCCAAGTCTCACGAACTTCTCACTTAGTCCGAGTAACTTAGGTAGGAGTGAGCTTAGGTTTTAGCAAAGATCCAACATTACCTTACTATGTAGGACTTGAGTTTGGCTGGCGGTGTTCCCGGCCACGTATTATTTATCTCGTGTTTTATAATTTATTATATTATATTCATTAGTGATTGCTCAGTTGGTACCTAACATAGTAGGCACGCTGTATGTTAAGCCAGCCACGTTATATTTTATATGTATTTTTATAATAAAACCTTAATTATACAACAATTTCCAAAATATATTAAATGTATTAAACATGCCTCGCTGCTTTGGAAGAATACTGTTGTAACTCAAAATGAGTGAATTTCTTAGTACAGCAGTATGAAATTATTATTTTTAAGTTTTAAGAAGTATAATTTGTGTTTAGTATACACTACTATATACACTATGAACTGTTGATGTTCACACATTAGATAAAAAATTATAGTACCTACTAAAAGACGAATTATTTAAAACTACACTTTCTTGACAAATAATTTTATTATATGTTCACAATTTCACTTAGATCTTAACACTTCAAACTTCAAGACGAGAATGCCTAAATACATTTCAATCTCTATCAAGAGCACTCGCTTATCTTCGCAAGGCCCTACCTTAATTTATAATACAATAGTCTGTAATTTTCCTATCGATTACAATCATGTAAGTAATTAACAACAATGTAAGAAACGACAGGGCCGTTTTATATCGGGTTAATACAATAATCATTTAATGCTTAACTTTTTAAATTAATCACAATTTATGTTTAGAATCATATAACCAAATGGCTATGTACGTAACAGTCGGCCATCCTAAAGGAACGAGTCTCTTCGTTCTTATTCTTTGTTTTATTATTAAATTGTATACTTACTACATTTTGTTAGTTACCTACATGTACTTGTATATGTATATTTTTATTTTAGAATTGTTATGAATTTCTTAAAATTATCATCAATTATTACTGACAATAATTATTATTAACTAACCCAGTTTTAATTTTCATACATTTTTCTTTAAATTAAAAGATACTAAATATTCTTCACTAAACTATTAACACTTAAAATAAAAAAATAATTCACAATATTAACTGGTTTCATTAGATCAACTATCATAAAAGTCACAATCCTGATCTACTCCTAAATTATTCACTACTTAGCTATAGTTGTGTGGTGTGGAAGTTACTTCCTTCACTCCCACATCACACAACTGCGATGCTTTAAGCCACCCCTGGGCGACAAATTCATATGCCAATCATGCCCGGCTTAAAGCATCCCTCACTTCTTACTAAAGTTGTGTAATGTGGAAGTTATTCCTTCGCTCCCACTTCACACAACTGCGATGCTTTAAGTCACTCCTGGGCGACAAATTCATATGCCAATCATGCCCGGCTTAAAGCATCCCTCACTTCTTACTATAGTTGTGTAATGTGGAAGTTACTTCCTTCGCTCCCACTTCACACAACTGCGAATCTTTAAGCCACTCCTGGGCGACAAATTCATATGCCAATCATGCCCGGCTTAAAGAATCCCTCACATATTACTAAAGTTGTGTATTACTACCTTCGCTCCCACTTCACACAACTGCGATTCTTTAAGCCACTCCTGGGCGACAAATTCATATGCCAATCATGCCTGGCTTAAAGAAACCCTCACTTCTTACTATAGTTGTGTAATGTGGAAGTTACTTCCTTCGCTCATAACTTATGCTAACCCTGGTAAGAGTGATCTGCAATCATCTGTCATTGACTGATTGCTCACAATTGCTAAATCTCTATCCTCTTAAATCACATTATATTGTTGATGTATGATCTACGAATCTGCACTGTTCGCTCATAATCAACTAGAATATTTAGCAAGTGTGATCTGCAACCATCTGTCTTATGACTGACTGCTCACCATTATCAAATCTCATGCTAACCTTGGTAAGAGTGATCTGCAATCATCTGTCATTGACTGATTGCTCACAATTGCTAAATATCTATCCTCTCAAATCACATTATATTGTTGATGTATGATCTACGAACATCTGTGCTATTATTATCACTAGCTGCACTGTACACTCATAATCAACTAGAATATTTAGTAAGTGTGATCTGCAACCATCGGTCGTATGACTGATTGCTCACCAATACCAAACCTCTATTTAATCAAGTCACATCGTATCTTTTCTGCCACGTTTTCTTTTATCACGTGTCTTACGACAGTGACTTCTTTTGTTTGATGTTCCATCACGCAAATAATGCGAATTGTCACTATCACTGCTATTATTTATTTAATTTATATCTGTTCTAACTGTTGCTGTTTATTTATTATGCAATATTCGTCCATTTATTTTTTTTTCATTCTTTTCTTATATTCATGTATATATATAAGATACTTCAATATGATATTAATGTCTTGTTTACATGCTTTTGTTTTCTTTATTTACTTCTTTTACTATGTGTTTCGCGAACTTTTAAATTTTTCTCTTCTAGTATCGTCTTCCATAATTTCATTTAGATTATCTACTTTCATTTCCATTCTATTTCTAGGTCAACTCTCTTTTGATGAATATTTTGAACATTAACATATACAATGTAGCGTCGTTTGTAGGCTTTCATCGTCACAGTCACACGTCTCTTTCTCTTTTAATATGAATCTGTAAATATTCATTAAATCCTCCGTGCCCTGTTAGTAGTTGTGCCATTGTATTGTCTATTTCCAGCTTTTTCAGAATTTTATGTGCCTTACTTATTTCCTTAAAATATTTGTTTATCACTTTCCCTTCGGTTTCCTTTTCATATTATGTGTCCTGTAGTTCGTCAAGTGTATTTTGTCGCAATATATATTTTACTCTCGATATGGATATTGCGTCATATACTGGTTTGGTTTCGAGTTCCCTTGCTGCTGATTTTGCCAATTCATCTACTCTCTCATTTCCTGCAAATCCTGAGTGTGCTTTTATCCAGTAAAAGGTGGGTCTTATCCCTTTTCCTACAGTTTTTTCATTTTCCTCTTCACATCAATTGCTATCGGATGCGTATTTAAGGGATCTTCTATAACCTGCAGGGCTGATCGTGAGTCTGATATAATTATAGGTTGTCCTTTTGGTTGTCTAGGCATTCCGATTAGGCAGGTCGCTCTCCATATTGCTGTTAGCTCTGCTTGGAAAACCAAGCAATAATTTTCTAAGCGGTATCTTTGAAATTTAATTTCGGCACCGTCTTTCCACCAGCTTAGTGCAGCCCCTACATTTCCTTTGATTTTACTTCCATCATCGAATTGCAGCCGATGCTGGTAGGGCGCGCTACTCTCATCGTTTCACTCGCCATCGATACATGAAAAAATAGAAAAATGCATTAGAAATGTTACTATTAAGGTTCATTTGTCCTCATTACAGGTCTAAGGTTGTAAGCACTAAGCAGTAAACACTAAGCACTAAAATATGGTGCACTTCATAACTAGCCAAAAGGTTGTACCCCATTTTCTGGCCTTACGCAGCTTGTCATAGCCATATCTGTCTATAAAGTCTAAACACAGTCGATCTGTAGTAATACTAGACAATACATAGATCATTGTTACTTTCTTAAATACCACTATTATCATAGTATCTAATTTGTACAGCTCTATATCTGAGTAGTGTCAACTAGTCGCTTTTTAAATAATATCCTTCACTAAATCATTTTATTTCTTTAGCCTTACAAAACAATTTATCAGTTACTCGTAAGAAATATGAAATCCAAATCTGGCCTTTTATAAACGTACAATAATAAAAACCGTCCGTCTCATATAAAAGATTATTAATTATGAATTATGAATCGATACAAGAGATGTCAAAAACACATTGGAAATATTGGTACTCGCTAACAGTTATTTTCAAAAACGTATCAAGTAGCTAACTGCAACAACACTGCTACCTAGCAGTAATCTAGAAAACAATGTTTTTACTATAGTAAAATTACTTACACTACATACCCCTTGTTCCTACGGGGAACATCGGTAAGGTTGCCTTTGTACAGTTTCATTTTGATAAATTAATCGAATTTTTAGTCTGCAAGTGCTAACGCGGGTAATTGGGAAACCGTGGGTAGTGAAATATTGTGTTGTCAACTACCTCCAATTATTGATGATATTATCATATCACATTAATAAACATAGTCTCTATCCCGGCTATATTGACTCTCTCTTTCCCTTTGTATTTCGAACTCCATTTGCCACTGTATCTAAGTAGGCTATCGCCACTTTTTTTTTAACACTTCACTGATACACTTCACTATACTGAAAGCACCTCACTGATATTAAACTTTATACTTTTTATACATTTTTCACTATTATTACTCTTCAGGATGCACTCTTTGCGGAAAAAGAAGTGTGGGTCAGATTCATCCCACTTCTGAACTAAAAGACGAATTATTTAAAACTACACTTTCTTGACAAATAATTTTATTATATGTTCACAATTTCACTTAGATCTTAACACTTCAAACTTCAAGACGAGAATGCCTAAATACATTTCAATCTCTATCAAGAGCACTCGCTTATCTTCGCAAGGCCCTACCTTAATTTATAATACAATAGTCTGTAATTTTCCTATCGATTACAATCATGTAAGTAATTAACAACAATGTAAGAAACGACAGGGCCGTTTTATATCGGGTTAATACAATAATCATTTAATGCTTAACTTTTTAAATTAATCACAATTTATGTTTAGAATCATATAACCAAATGGCTATGTACGTAACACTACCTACTTCAAGCTTTCAAAAACAACTGTATTCTTCCAAGGCAGCGACCTATTTCCTTTGTCTAGTCACTAGCGCCTATAGCACCAGTCCTTACGGGTACTTAGTACTTACTTACAAAGTGCTTAGCTAACATAGTGTGATAAGTCCCTAGATATTATTATTATTTGGGTTAGATATTTTTTTTTTTTGTAAAGTAAATATAGGTAACTGCGCCTACTGGTTTAGCCAAATTAGTAACTTTTAGGAGAAATGTATTCCATTCTTATTTCTCAAAAAATGTCGAGCCACAAACTCAGGAGCGGACGTAGAAAAAGACACACACACAAGCTAAATACTACTGGTCAAGTAAAATGTAAGTGAAAACGCAATTTAACTTTGTCACTAAGGCACAAGACTTAAAGAAACATATACTTACCCAATAATATTGAAGATATAAATACTGAAGACAATATTAGTTCGGGCCGTTTAAAACAGAGGGCAGGGAAGGGTGAGGCGAGGGCTGACCGCGAGGGGACTGAGAGGGCCGCCAGTTGGATGACCTGCCAACTGAGGACGGATTTACATCAGAATCTCGTTACATCTTCGCCGCGTCATCTACCACTGTGTTATCATAAGTATCCAATACCCAATATAACAAGAGTAATTTTAAATTATTTTTGACATTTTACTAATAAATATCACCTTATTCTACGTGTGGACAGTGTCTCGAAGGTTCATCTGCCGATGCTACATGCTTGCTTTTCTTCCTTCACATTAACAACTCTCTTTATATATGCAGAAACTCCTGTAGCGAAGACTCTTGCCGCGACCTTTGGATCGCCCTATCAATCTGATCATACGTCAGCCCTGGTCTTCCTTGGAACCTACATTCAGCCCAAATCGTATTGTATATATGTTTTATTAACCTAGCATCTGCCATTACATACATACCGAATACACATATTATGTTATCTAGATGTAAACTGAAACCATTTTTATTGTAATATGAACAGAGATTACATTGACATGGGTAAACTTAAGATTACATATTACGCGGTTTAAAAATACGTAGAAACCTAAGTAGATATATAATAAGCAGGGCATTTGTTACTCTGGTTGCATTTAGCAAGTAAATATCATTAAATTAATTATCGTTAATGATAAGCAGGTAATAAATACAAGACAATAATTGCCGGAGCAAATACAACTGTTATGTGTTCGGCGGACGTGTACGCTACAATTCAATAGTCGATACGAGTCGTATATAGTTACGTAGTGAGGGTAATTTTCCCTAACCCTTAACCCTTTAGCGGTGGTGTGGGGCCCTGGAGGCGGGCGCGGAAGGGTTGCCGCCCGGCCGGGGCGGCGCGGGACCGTTCCCTGCGCCCGACGCATTTTACGACGAGCTTTTTTATCGCGCGCCACTATCGTTTTTCCTTTTCTATTTTTTATGTTTATTTCCTTGGCGTCATAAATTATGTTTGAAAGGAGGGAAACTCGGACGTCCGCGGCGACAGGAACCGGGGTGAGGTCGAGTGTGTTTTCTGCTCGGGTTTTTGTTTTTTATGGTTTCTTACGTTCTCCCCGAGGGCTGCAGTCGCCATGGCGACTGCATCGCATTAAAGGCAAATGGGGGAATAGTTCGTATGTTGTTGACGTCATAAACAAACAAAGATATTTGTTGTTGTAACGCGATATCCAGTGGCAAACTTGACGATATTCATCAGGGCATGTTTGCGGACAAACCGGCGGGACGGACGCTCCGTGTTTACATACATTCTCCTGATTCCACCGTGTAATTTTACACTAATAGCTAGTATGTTTACCGTGCCAGACATTTACAAACAGCTTGACCCGACCTTGTAAATATATGTAGTCGCTGACACAACACAGACTAATACGTGCTTAGTGACCTAATTGAGGCTTACGTGAAGAAATCTGTGTGGTACAAATAAAGTTCTTTTCCCGAACTTATTTGTATAAGTAAATACATTTGGGCACTACTGGAAAGTAATTAAGTAATAAGTAAGTAACTGAATTGTCGGTGTTAACATACGACACACAAAGGTCATTTAAATTAATTTAAAAAATTTGCGCTGGGGTAAGAATCTATGCATATGACGGTATAAATCAATATAGGTTATATTACATAATAAAAATTGTTTAGGTGCTACAATTTCAACATTTAGTGAGAGGTAGTGCCACGCTGCATGCTTGCATGCAGCTGAATTGGGCCGGCACGACCGGGGAGGTACCTTTCGCTTACACGAGACTGGCGTGAAGTGACAGCTGTGCTGTCGCGTTTCGTGCGGTGTGTAAGTAGCCGGTGGTCCACGGAGGTGGGAGGAGAAAGAGGGGCAGCGCATCTGTAGTCTATGCAGATGTCTATGGGCGTCGGTAGTCATGAAAATGGCTACAACTGCTCGTTTGCCCCACTATACCATAAAAAAAAATATTTAATTTTGTGCTACCTGACATATTGAAATAGGGACCTCTACATAGGTATTCGTTAAATCTTAACAGTTACAAGTATTTTAAATGATATATTTTTGCCCTTCTACGAAGACAATAAGGACAAATATTATACTTAAGTATATACAAATTCAATTAATTAAAATTCTAATTGCGTGATTGAAATGAGTTTATTTATTTTTATAAATCCTCTTAATATTTTTTTTGGATTGTACGGTTCAAATAAAGCTAGCGTAGGTATATACAAAAATCTAAATTTTTGCCAACACTAATAATAAACAATTTTATCTACAGACAATATCATGCCATTGGCAAATTATTTTACACTCGAAATGTTCCATATTCGAAATTTAAAATTAAAAATAAATTCAACAAAATTTTAAGCGCGATTAAATTACTTCTAGATGTTCACCGAAATTATATTTGATAAACCGCAAAAACCAAACAATATGGATGTTTGGGGCCGGTTAATTGCGTACCCTTGCCCGCTACAAAAAAGACGCCATATTGCGTCCAGCGGGTTAACCACCCGCGAAAGAGAAATTTACGAATAAAGGGCCTGAATAGTTACACGCTGCATTTAAAATTAAAACCCTTTAGGGCGCCACGCCGACAGACAAAGGGAGAATGGCAAATTGTCGGCAGGTAGCGAATATGCCAGAATGACTCAAATAATTACTAGGGGTTCTTTAATAAATGGCTCTTTTTCCAAATTATTATAGGCCGATCGCGCCATACGTCCGTACCTGACAGCGAACCCTTCTGAAAAAAAAATCTATTACCAGAAGGATTGCTAAGTGTGTCGGCAACTATAATAATAATTATCGAAATTACAGATAAATCAGAAATTAAAGATCTTGGAGCTGGAATAAAAGATAATGAAATAATGCTGGTGGTTCAAGTTAGTAATTAGATTATAAAGTAGCCAAACTGTTTGGCAGCTTTATTTGGCATGTTGGCTACGTTATAATACTTTCTCTATTTACATATTATTTTGTATAATATATTGTATTGTATGTAATATATACATATTATTTGTGAGTGGATAATGGAGTCACCACGGCCTTAAAAATGTCTGGCATTCACGTTGTTATTTGAATGAAAGATACTTTTCAGTCGTGAAATATATTTTGTATAATTAATAATGTAATCTTTAATAATATTTTGGTATATATGTAGTATAAATAGGTAACATTCAGATGATTAGCTGCGTTTAATTTCTAAGAAATTCATATAACCTTCAACACTCTATTTCACCCCCTTAGGTACTCCGTTACGTCATAACATCTACCTACGTGCCAAATTTCATGCCTGATCCGTTCAGTGGTTTGGGCTGTGCGTTGTCTTTCTTCAGTCAAGTTTTTCAAGTCAGATCTTTATGTCACCTTTGAGTTTCACCCGCGCCTTATTTCTAAAAAATCGATATAAATTTCAACACCCTATTTCACCCTCTTAGGGGATGAATTTTTAAAAATTCTTATCTTAATCTCTTTCTTAGCGGATGCCTTCGTCATAACATCTACCTACATGTCAAATTCAATGTCGTATCAGAGGGCTGCTCGTACCTTCACAACAGAGCAGTAACGTGTGTTGAGAGACACTATGACTGATGATGGCCAACATCATCGTGGGATGTCAACTCAGCTTTTTCTACGTCAAAAACCGCTGAAGTCATTCTGAGAGGCTCATTATCGCCATAATGCGCTCAACACAACAGACATATTTAATGCTAAAAAAATATTCGTATTTTGTCATTATAAGTAACTACCTGTGCCCCGCGATTTCAACCGCGAAATACATATAAACTTCAACACCCTTTTTCACCCCCTTAGGGGTTGAATTTCAAAAAATCCTTTCTTAGCCTACGTCGCAACATCTACCTGGATGCCAAATTTCAGCTTGATCCGTCCAGTGGTTTGGGCTGTGCGTTGATAGATGGCTATGTCACGTTTGAGTTTTATATATATAGACTAACAACGCCACGCGGTTTCGCCCGCTTAACCCGCGTACACTAAAGCGTTATGGTATATACCCTATAGCCTTCCTCGCTAAATGGACTAATTAACACGGAAATTATTTTTCAATTAGGACAAGTAGTCCCAGAGATTATCGCGTTCAAACAAACAAACTCTTCAGTTTTATAATATTAGTTTATTTATTTATTTATTTATTTATTTATTTATTTATTAGTACAACCACATCATAATGTATTTATACATACAGTTTTTTATACATTATAAAGGTATTTTTTCTGATACTTATGACAATAACGGTGCATACATAACATTTTTTAAACTGCATCAGTTCTAATTTATATTTATATAATTTTAGTAATTACTCTATTTTTTGTTAAGAATATATTTTTTAAGTTTACGTTTAAAACTGGCAAATGATTCGTGAAATATGTCAATATCTGGTTCATGAGCTTGTATAGAATTGTACCAAGTTAGAGCCCTACAAAGAGGTGATTGTTGACCTAAATTAGATTTGGAAAATGGTATGTAAAATGTTTTTTTAATTCTATGTCTTGGGTTAGAAAAGGGGACAACTAAAGATATTTCCTGTAATAGATAAAGCCTTATAGTTATATCACCATCATCCGCTTATATCTTTCCTATGCCGGACGTATGATTCTTTCAATAATCGCCAATGGCTGGAATACAAAATTAAAATTATCTATGGTACAATCACGTTAGATTTTGACGACATCTATACTTATTATAAAGCTGAAGAGTTTATTTGTTTGGGACTCTGAGACTGCTGGTTCCAATTGAAACGTTATTTTAGTGTTAGATAGTCTGCTTATCGAGGAAGCATATAGGCTACTAGCTGTGAATCCATATGAACTTCAACACCCTATTTTACACCCTTAAGGGTTGAATTTCTACCTGCATGCCAAATTTCATCTCGATTCGTCCAGTGGTTTATGCTGTGCGTTGATAGATCACTATGTCAGTCACCTTTGAGTCTTATATAAATAGAAGATATACCAGGAGGTATTGACGAGTACGCTAGTTATGCGGAAGAAACCGGATGGCGTTGTTAGCTTTAAAAAATAACAAACATACTTCATACCGATACTATAAGATTGTATTTTAATGTATCTCTAAAGGAATAGACAAAAATAGAAAACACAATGCACTTACTATTAAAAAAGTATTACATAGAGATTTTAAATGTTTGGATGTAGGAAGTTCAAGATGAAAGGGTGAGGATGTGACAACAAACACCCTTTTGGCCGGAGGCAGTGGTGTGGATCATAATGACTTGTAATTCCGATGTTTGTTGTTAAAATCGCATTTCCTGATGGATATTAAGTGAAGCCGCCGAGGCGTGCACGAGAGCATTCCAGATACGACAAAGAATCGCTAAACAATACGGACGACGGCTCCGAGCCTACGACATTGACGCACGTAGGATTAGCCCCGTGCAAGCCTTAGGATGTAGCGATTCAAGATTTAGTTTGAGGTTCGACAAAATTACAAGGTTTATGAAAAAAAGTATTATTTCTTAAATTAAGATGAATAATTCTCATTATAACACAACTATTTCAACAAACATTGCGACTTCTGCAACTTGGGTAAAACAGCTGAACTCAATCATATCGGACTTACAATATTATGACAATATGAAATGTAATCTAGATTACAAATCGTTTCTACTGGGAGAATAGACAACTGTCGTGTCCTGTCCATTCTTCTCGTCACTATAAAGTTGAATATCGATACAAGTCTTTGGACTGTAAGTTATAATATAGATATTACTCAAAGATTCCAGCACATAAACTGGCGGAAAGAATTCACTCACTTCTAAATACGAAGCTAACGAGTTACATGGACATTCATACAAAATTGAACATTTAAATTCACCGAAAAAAAGCGCTACATTTACTTTCGCTATAAGTAGCTGTCTCCCATGACTTACGCCATACGTAGAATCGAACAGAAGTACGGGACGAATGGCGTGCTACCTATAAAAACGTTGACGGTGTGCTCAGGCGTGAAAATATCGGCTGTTATCCTTTACCGACGCAAGCCTTTCACGAGCGATAGCCTAGAAATGTTTTAGGAAACAACATATTGTGTGCATCGACGGAGAGTTATAAGTACACACAATACGCAGCATTGTTATGAGATTAAACACGAAATAATAAAGGCGTATAAAAGTGATTAGAGGAATATTTAATGTTTTACTTGAGCGTATTCGGTATTGCTGTACATAAAAAATTAAAATAAAATTCATTTATTTCAGGCTACAACCCATATAGACATTGCACATATTAGGTACATCAAATAAAATAAATAGATTCAAGGCATCGTTTAAAATAATACATAAAAATGAAATTTACGATTAATAAAATAACAACTTAAAGATTAAAAAAATACAATGTCATGAATTCAAAATTAAATATCTAATTTATGTCATAAAATTAAAATAAGAATCAAAATATTAACGACATTGTGTGACATGTCTCTCACAACAATATCGTACTGTAGCATAGCATGCATGGACATGTAAGTCCAGCAGATTCTTATCTGAAGAGAATGAATCATTCTGATGAAAAGAGACGAGAGAGATCGATACGATAGCATCATCAGGGATGCAAAATAAGCATATATATCAATTTGCTAATCAGTTCTTTTCAAATTAATTTTATTTTTTTATTGCTATAAACTAAAAAAATATGTTCCAATTGTTCGTTTGGATTGGAACATTTTGTAAACTGCCGACGCCAAATCCTATACATATTGTGTTGCTCGACGCTCGCTCGTATAGATACGCGTAGTTAGATAACATATTATACTTACCTATTACTGTTCTCCCACTCGCAAATAACGTCTTCTATTTTTATAATGCCCCGTATGCACAGTATCCTCTATTCTATTAACTAACTGCATATCAATAATACTAACAAATGAATTACAATACATAATATCAATAATTCTACATCGGATAGCCACAGTCCCACCGGCTTTAAACGTTTAGCTCGATCAATGAAACAAAGTATTCGGTGTGGGAAATATGCCTTCCACAAAACTTATTTAACCAAATATCGCATTTTTAATGCCACGTGTACTCTAACAATAGGCCAGTAGAGCGCATTAAGGTGGTATTTTTGAATCGCAAAGCAAACATGTCCACAAACGTCCATCATTAATACACGTCCAGAGAACTGAGCGACATTTGAAGTAACGTCGCATCATTAATATCGAGTGGTCCGGCTGCCGGAGGCGGTGCCGCCAATGATATCTCATGAAGAGGCTTTTACCCTTTACCATTTATCATGGACCATTCTTCCTATTGAATTCTTCATCAAAGGTTATTAATAGTCTATTGTGTTAGTATGACCTGATTATTGCGAATTTCATACTTGTCTGGCAAAAGATCTTAATTTTAATCACATTTTCGTTGTAAGTATGTGGCTTACTGAAGGAGGGAAAGTAAAGATTTCATATTTATACCTAGGACATATTCAGACACCTAGGAAGTCATAGTTAATGTGTAAATACAAGTTTCAATTAAGTACCTATTTAATGATTCTTCTATGGGGTAGAAGCTGCATCTAAAGCACGGGTGCAGTCGGAAATCGGAGCATATCATCAAAATCAGTTTGTAAATATAATCAAACTAGCTGCGCTCCGCGGTTTCACCCGCGTAAATTTCGATCCCGTGGAAAATAGAAAATCATCCCATGACATCCCAAAGGAACATTTTTTCGGGATAAAAACTATCCTATGTGTTAAGACTTAAGTTACTCTCTATATGTGTGCCAAATTTCATGAAAATCGAAGCAGTTATTTTTGCGTAAAGGAGTAACAAACATACAAATAAATAAACAAACAAACAAATATACAAACTTGCACATTTATAATATTAGTAGGGTGTCAAATAATAGTTTCTTTTAGCCCCGTGCTAAGTACCGTAAGGACTTGTGTTACGGGTACTAGACAACGGAATATATTTAATATGTTTTATAAATTTAAGAATAGTTGTATATTTAAGACTTTTATTATAGAAATACATAGAATACATACCTAGATAAATATTCAAGGCGGGATTCGAACCCGCGACCCCTGGCGCAACACGATCCACTTATCCGAGCCCTGTACCACTGCGCTAGCCTGGTAGTCATAACGTTTTAGCTTTCGAATGATTCACTACTACCTAAGTAAACTAACTTAACTCATTCTAATTGTAAGTAGTTTATGAGAGACAGAGTGAGCTATTGGCCGGCCCAATCAACCCCTGTAGTTACATGCCAACAGAGGGACTACTTGTTTGCGCCTCTATGATTTTTTTTAAGGTATAGTGGGCAAACGAGCAGTCGGGCCATTTTCATGACCACTGACGCCCATAGACATTCGCATAGAGGCTATACAGATGCGCTGCCCTCCTTTCTCCTCCCACCTCCATGGGCCAATTAAAATATTATAAACGTTATGAGAGTAATTGTAAAATTGTTACATTTAAATTATGGAATGTTAATAACTAACAGGCAAGTATCCAAGTATTGGGTGCCTATTGCCATAAACAGGGGTCACATTTAAAGATATAAGACTGTAGCCACCTCGTATGATCGAATACAAGTTATTTTCGTATTACACGATCGCAGATTTATTGTTCACTGGAATTTGTTGCGCCACGAATAACTCCGTCACTAAATATTTATGTTACTAATATCCTTGTGTATTATTTTTATTCCTACGCCAATAAATATTTTATATCATATACATGGACATTATTTTGCACACGACAGTACATTAGCGTTATACACACATACGAGATCTGCCTCGTATTCGCCCCTACTATATTTCCAACTTGTTAAAGATTATTTCTTTTTTTATAGTATACTAGCTTCCTATTCTTAGCTTTAGCTATTCATCCAAATTACTTAGTGTAAAAGACAAAGTTTATCTACATTCAATACGTAAGGTGACAGATGTATCAATTTTCATAAGAGTTCGATAAATATTCTAAAATGTGCATCGTTGAAAAATATCCAATTTAATTGAATGTTTGGTTCACTATTTTGGTCATAGTGACTTACACATAAAAGATAGATATATGCTGTCGTGGACTTTTAATTAGAACTATTTAAGATAAATAATCCTACAGTAATTATCTTTGTGTAACTCCAACGATTAGGGCAGCGCACGCCAATATTGCTCTCAGGGGGCTGATTTTTTGCTGACTTACTTGACAGTTATCGTTATATTATAACCAAATTATAAAAAATCCCTATAAATTTTAACTTATTATGTTATTCTGATATGAAAGCTATATTACTGTAAAGTTTCATGAAAATTCATTCAGTAGTTTTTGTGTGAAAGAGTAACAAACATACTCACAAACTTTCGCATTTATAATATTAGTAGGATAGGGGAAAACGTCGTAGTCGTGAAAAGTTCGGCTGTAGAACATAGTAAAATGTGTTTAATATTTTACAGGACGTATTGCAAACAAGTGGAAAGAATGCCGCATATTATCTACTCCATGGTAAGTGGTACCTGTAGGTAGTAGATTACCTAATGGTACCCCAAGAACCCATAACTGTCCAAAGTCCTGTTTCTAAATTTAGTATCGGCAAAGGATTCCGTTTAAAATACAAAAGCGCACATTCAAAAAATATAACCCGGAGGGTTGATGTATAACTTTCCCGTAATTTATTTGCTTTTATTATTTCACATTCGGAATACACGGGAAAATGGCGCTTATCGACGTCGGGTAGCCGGTCAACCCATTAGGCGACGCACAGCGGGACATCATGATCACTTTGCAATACTTAATTTATGTGTTTTGTTGCATTGTCCGATTGACAAAGGTCCGTTTTATAGCCGCTGCCGGACACCCAGATTAACATCGATGGTTCGCCTTTCTCTCGTCTTGTGCAAAACACAAAGCACAACTGGCCACCTGGTCCCAATCGGTGACATTAATGGCCGCAAAAAACGTCGCTACTGTTTGTGCAAAAGGGTTCTTCTTAATCTATAAAAACTAGTGCCTACAATAGAACCTCGTTTAAGCAGCTTCTTGATTTAAATTCGACAGACGCTAGTTCAAGCTCGTGTGATAGCTTAACATCTTAGCTAAAGATTGTGGAATGACTTCTGGAATACAGAACTCTTGAATATCTATGTTGTTGTTGTAGCTACAACTAGCTTCCCCTTTATTATAATGCTTTTAAATAGTAACAGTAAGTAACTAAGTGTGGTTTTACAGTCACGCGGATATCACGCGCCACGTGTCACGAGTTTAGCTTCTCTTGTATCGTTACACAGTAACGCGGACGGCCCGCGCGGATGGCCCTAAAACGCTAAGGACGAGAGGAGAGAAGAGGGAAAATACGCTATGCTTGTGACACGCGGCGCGTACCATGCGCGTGACTGTAAAACCACACTTAGCATCTTAGGGTCATCCGCGCGGGCCGTCCGCGCGACTGTGTAGCGATACAAGAGACGCTAAGTGAACTCGTGACACTCGGCGCGTACCATGCGCGTGACTGTAAAACCACCCTAAGTACCGTGATCTTTCCAAAAACGAAGTTTGTGCTTCTGTTCACAGGCCAAGATAGAATTTTCTGTGGGTACAAATATTATAAAGAAGTAAAGTTTCTAACTTTGTTTGTAGTGGTCATATTCGATGTATGTGATAGAGCCATGTAAATTATTTCAATAATAGGTAGCTATGATATTCAGGGAGTAACTTAGGAGTATTATCTTAATACTGTGCATGGGCACTGGTCAGTTACTTATAAAGCCTCTTTTGAATGTAGCTCATGTGTTCAACACAAAGTTCAATAGAATACCAAATAAAACACGCACCTGAAATAACGCTATCATAAATATATTTACAAACATTGAGATTACGCAACATGATATACGAAAAAAATATTCACATCCAACGCCGTGCCAAGTCAAATGTCTGAACTATGCTTCGTTCTCCACTCTTAGTTCTTCCTCGTCTCCGCCGCCGTATGCCGGGTCCAGTTTGCCGTGTACTCGGAAGCGGTAGACACAAGTGTACTCCGGGTGGCCCCAATTGGAATATATCGTGAGGCGGACCAGGTTGTACCCCCGCGGTGCCTGGATCACTTCGAAGTGCTGGTTCGGCTGGTCTTCCTTGTCGTACTCGAACGTGCCGAAGTCGTGCGGGTTGGAGTCGTAGCGGGACTCGAAACCGTGCAATTGGAATGTGCGAGGCGCTGAGGATATCTCTCTGGAATAATAACAACTCTGAGATTTTTGTAGGATTCTAGATAGAGTCCAAAATAGAAGATTCTTGTTCATAATGAATAAGATTATAGGTAAATCCAGGACATTATTGAGTCTAGGCATGCAACATATAAGGCTGATATTATATGAATATGTAAGAAAAGTGGCAGAATATTTTCGCGCACAAACGATTATCAATGTAACTAACGGTATAATAAAATGCCAAGGATATTTCCGTCGTTTGATCAATTACTTGTGGAGACACTTAAATACTATAAATATTGTAGGTATATATTATATTAAACATTGACACTATCAGATGATCAGAGATGTTTGTAGGGTTCCGTATCTCAAAGAGAAAAAACGGAACCCTTATAGGATCGTTTTGTTGTCCGTCTGTCTGTACGTCTGTCAAGACCTTTTTCTCTAAAACGCTTGAAGGGATTAAGCTGAAATTTCGCGCCTACTAAATGTGTGCGGCACACATTTAGTAGGTGAATTACAGTTATAAGTTGATAATGATTTTTCCAATGATCTACATATAATTTACTAGTTTTCAGATTTATTCCTATATATGTGCTATAAGTTCTTACTTCTTGCCAAATTTCACAACTCCAGGTCAACGGGAAGTACCCGACAAAGTACGTTTTCATACAAAATTTGTGCATAATTGGCTATAACTTTTTATTGCGTTAACTTAGAAGTGTGATTTTTGTCAACATAAACGGCAGACGTAAAGTTACAATAATTGTAAACCATGCATTACGTTTGGATTGTTCTTCCCATTCATACGGAACCCTCGGTGTGCGAGTCGTACTCGCACTTGGCCGGTTTTTTTATTATATAGTAATAATTATACAGATAGATTCCCTCCATCACGTTCCATCTTCCGGGAGACATGCAATCTCCGCAGACAGCGTGAATTTCGACCGCACACCCATCACTCCAAGCTGTAATTATGTAAGCGAGATGTGGCTGCAATACCACCATTAACCTATTTCAGACAAACTACAACATACATACCCTCTAGGCGATATATGTGGTGGTATATGCTCAAGGCTGATACTAGAGATATGCACAGTCCCAATCAACCGTATGACCGCTTCGCCCCTTTTGCCCTTGAAGGCCCAGCACTCCCCGGGCAGGACTCCGGGCTGGATCATGGCGGCGGCGCCGATACAGCCGCGACAGAGGAAAGTGCTGAAGGCGTACAGCATCCACCCGATAGGCGACTCGTACATGAAGTGCTCCACGGTGCTCCCCGTGTCGATGACGCGAGCTCCCGCTGTCTCTAGCGCGAAGTCTGCCAGCTACAAATTATAAATACAGCATGCTGAGTCATAACACTAGAATTTCAAAAGTCATTGCGGGCCGACAAACATGGTCGCATGGTAAATCAACAGGTCTCGATGAACTACCAGCAAATATGTGGAAAGAGCTAAGTGGGAAGTACGGGAGTCCATTTTCTAATCAAATCATTTAATAAGATCGCGTATGAAGAAATGTCCATCCCTTGGAGGAGATATTTTATACCTTTCTATAAAAATAAAGGAGATGTTACACTTTTATCGCACACTTTTAAAACTTGGGAAAGAGTGTTCGAGAAAAGGCTACGTCAATTAACAACAGTGACCGGGAATTAGTGTGGGTTTGTCGCAGCAAATCAACGATGGACGCTATCCTTACTATCCGCATTCTGATGGAATACCATGGAGATAGAAAAGAGAACCTCCACATGGAGTTCGTTGATCTAAAAAAAGGCTTTGAACACATACCCAGGCCGCTGTTCTGGCAAGCATTGCGATTACAGAATATTCCCGAATGTTATATACGAGCAATAGTCGATATGTACTGTGACGTCACAACAAGAGTACGATGCCCCGGTGGTAGCTACAATAGGCGATGAGTTTAGAGTACAAACTCTAAACTCATCGCTTACTCCAGCTACTACCCAAGTGTGTTTAATCTAACAACGAACTACTTAACACCCTGGATCATACTGTACGCGGATGACATTGTGTTGATTGAATTGACTCTCCAAAATACATTAGAAAGATGGCGTGTGGAAATGGCAGCACTCAAACTCAGCAGGGAGAAAACATATATTTATCTACAATCTGTTGCTCTTAAAGCTGCGTATCCACTATGCGCTCCAAGAGAGCGAACATAGGCGCGCGCTCCAAGAGCGCGAAATTGATACCATTTTGGAACGTGCGCCATTGTGTTCGTTGGAGCGCCCGAACGTGGAGCGGTCCGTTCCGTCGGGTGTCGGTTTTTTACCACGCATCAATCGTGGCGCGCGCGCCAATTGAGACGGATGTTTTGTATTTTTTTGTGTTTGTTGCGCTCCCATTATGGATAATCAAAGGTGCCGTAAATTTACGAACCGAACACTGGAACAGTTGCCACGCGCGCCATGCGCGCTTAGTTGATATCAATCGAATATTTGGAGCGCGTTCTGCGGAACGCACTCTTGGCGCGGGTGTTCATGGCACGCGCGCCAGGAGCGCATAGTGGATACGCAGCTTAAGACTGTTCCAAATTTCCAGCACCTGGGCAACATATTGTCAAAGGACAGTAGCATCGATGAGGATATAGAACACCACAGAAGCGTAGGTAGGCAAAAAATGGAGAGAGCTAACCGGAGTACTTTGCGATGTTAGACAGCCCATACAAACCAAGGGAAAAGTCTACAAAACTGCCATCAGATCCGAAATGACATGTATCTCAGAATGCTGGCCGCCTAAAAAGAAACAGGCTCACATTCTTCACGTTACAGAAAGGAGAATGCTCAATTGGTCCGCGGGAGTCACACTTCTAAAGTTGAATAAATATATTAGAGGAACTGTCAAATTTAGACCCATTGTAGACAAGTTAGCAGAGTCACGTCTAAGACGGTATGGACACCAGCAGACCCCATGACCAGACAAATTCTTACACTCGATTCCACTCCGAAAAGTCGTGGAAGACCTCGACTCACATGGATAAAATCAGTCGAAGAAGAACTTAAGAGGCATGACATTAACCCAGGTGTAGCCCAGAATCGCAAACCCTGGAGAAAAGCGAGTGGGAGAGCCGACCTTAATTAAAAATGGAAAGTGGCCTGTAGAAGAAGAAGATTACTAATTCCACATTGCTAAAGTAAGTGATAGATGAGCTAAAATTTACATACGTAACTACCGAACAATTTTAGGATTATGTATGACAAAATTGTATGGATTACCTACTTAAAAATTGCTATACCGACATATATGTAAATTTTAGAGCACCTAAAAATTTTTGACGCGCCTTGGTATATATCTACTTAATACATATATATTATTATACCTAAGCAGAAGACCGGTGCTAACATGTATGTTAGCAGATGCCGAGCTTGGGACCAATTTTGCAATACCTATAATGTGAATGATTGTTTTTGTTCTAAATTCTAATGTATGTAAACCTGCAAAATAAACGTTTATTTATTTATTTATTTCTGTCCATCTCACGGTAAGGCAAGTATTAGCACGGTAGTGTAATGGTGGATGGTGGTGGACAGAACTGGGACGTCGATGATAAAAGAAGATATGTTGAATGTGGTGAAATGGAATGGAAATAGCTGGTATCGAGTGGCGCCCATCCTTAGATAAGAGTAATATCACTCCATGTGAGGACTAACCTGGGCTTTAAGATGAAGAGAGATTCTGAGAAGCTAATTTAGCCTCATTTTCCAGATGGAATGAATGTTTCTGTTCCCTGAAGCACAACGTCAGTGACAGAAGCAGCAATAATATCATCTTGCTAGAAGCAAATTGGGCCTCACGGGTAGGATATAAGAAATAACCGCTTTCCGTCCCAATCTAAAACGGTCAGCCCCAGCGTGGCGTGGATTTATATAGCATGTGACACTATCTGGGCAGATCTAGCTATTTCGCCGCTCCGGGATAAAAAATATTTGCCACCCATGAGTTATTCCACAGATGGTGTTAGCTTAAGTTTTAACCTATACAATTTTGCCGATTAGGTGAATTTTGGCGCCCCGCGCAATAGCCCGATTTGGCCGCCCCTAGATCGGGCCCTGACTGTCTGTCTCCAGCAAGACACTCACGGTTCACCTGCCAACGGCAATGTACCTGTCGCTCGGGCGCGTTCGACACAATCCCGGTGGTGGCGTAGCGTGTCTCGAGAGCATCGCGCGCCCGCGCCGCCTGCGCGCTCACGACCGGCAGCACCTCCGATATGCGCCGCAGCTCGCTCTGCAGCCGCTCGTGCTTGCGGTTCACCTGCCAACATTTTTATCACGGTATATGGGGGAAAAAGCGGACCATTGCATATTTGTGACGCCTACAGACATCCGCATAGAGGCTGCACAGATGCGCTGCCCTCTTGTCTCCTCCCATCTTTATGGACCAACGCCTACTCACCCACCGCAAAAAACGACTGTCACTTAAAGGTGCTGATAAACTTGAGCATTCACATGTAATGAGCATTCATGCGAATGTTACATACAGATAAATAAACGAGAGCATTCTAGCGAGCTTTGCTTCGAGTTGAAAATGTTCATAGCTATGTTTGGCTCTATGCTTGGCTCGGCTCGTTGTTCAGTTCGACCAATATAAAAACGGCGAATGCTCTATGTTCTGTTACAAATGAATGCTCGAGTCTATCATCATCGATCGAGCATCTTTACGCCGGTCTCGTGTAAGCTAGAGGTACCTCCCCGGTCGTGCCGGCCCAATTCGGCTGCATGCAAGCATTACCACAATGCCGGATTCTGAGGAACAAGGGACTCATCATCATCATCAGTCGGAGTGCGTCCAATGCTGGACATAGGCCTCCCCCGTAGAGCGCCAAAAGTCACACACTAGAGGCTAGAGAGAGAAAAGACTCAAGTCCTCCATGATATTGATTTAGTAAAAGGTGGAAGGTGTTTTGCAGGCGTATTGGGTCGACACGTCACACGAGACGAGGACGACCCACGATACCGTCGCAACGTAATGTTTATAATATTAGGTTTCATGAGCCGTGCGACGGACACATCACGCACGTCTTCTGTACGAAGGTATATGGGTATCGACAGCCACCAGAAGGCTCCGACTACTCCGACTGCCTATTGTCCCCAAAAATAAATGTTTTCTAAATTATCTTTATACTAGCAGTGCCCCGCGGTTTCACCCGCGTTTAATTTCTAAGAAACCCATATAAAACTGGCATAAAGTGACAGCTGTGCTGTCGCGTTTCGTGCGGTATGTAAGTAGCCGGTGGCCCATGGAGTTGGGAGTAGAAAGGAGGGCAGCGCATCTGTATAGCCTCTATGCGGATGTTTGTGGGCGTCGGTAGTCATGAAAATGGCTCCGGCTGCTCGTTTGCCCTCATATATCATAAAAAAAAAAAAAAAAACTTCAACACCCTATTTCACCCCCTTAGGGGTTGACTTCCTAAAAATCCTTTTTTAGCGGATGCCTACGTCGTAACATCTACCTGGATACCAAATTTCATCTTGATCCGTCCAGTGGTTTGGGCTGTGCGTTGATAGCTGGCTATGTCACGTTTGAGTTTTATACATATAGATAACCTGGGGCAGGTTCGGCACTAGGGCGAACCCTGTCCTTTATT
>LUGF01030482.1:205557-232864 GCA_001625245.1 Calycopis cecrops
TGCAATACCTATAATGTGAATGATTGTTTTTGTTCTAATGTAAGTAAACCTGCAAAATAAACGTTTATTTATTTATTTATTTCTATCCATCCCACGATAGGGCAAGTGTATCAAGGTGGATGATGGTGGACAGAACTGGGACGTCGATGATACCTAAAAGAAGATATGTTGAATGTGGTGAAATGGAATGGAAATAGCTGGTATCGAGTGGCGCCCATCCTTAGATGAGAGTAATATCACTCCATGTGAGGACTAACCTGGGATTTAAGATGAAGAGAGATTCTGAGAAGCTAATTTAGCCTTATTTTCCAGATGGAATGAATGTTTCTATTCCCTGAAGCACAACGTCAGTGACAGAAGCAGCAATAATGTCATCTTGCTAGAAGCAAATTGGGCCTCACGGGTAGGATATAAGAAATACCTAACCGCCTTCCGTCCCAATCTGAAACGGTCACCCCAGCGTGGCGTAGCGTATACCTAACACTGTCTGGGTCAGATCCAGCTATTTCGCCGCTCCTAGCAAAATAATATTTGCCACCCATAAGTTAACCCATGAGTAATCCACAGATGGTGTAAGTTTAAGTTTTAACCTATACAATTTTACCGATTAGCTGAATTTTGCCGCCCCGGGCAATTGCCCAATTTGCGCGCCCCTAGATCGGGCCCTGACTATCTGTCTCCAGCAAGACGCTTACGGTTCACCTGCCAACGGCAATGTACCTGTCGCTCGGGCGCGTGTGACACAATCCCGGTGGTGGCGTAGCGTGTCTCGAGAGCATCGCGCGCCCGCGCCGCCTGCGCGCTCACGACCGGCAGCACCTCCGATATGCGCCGCAGCTCGCTCTGCAGCCGCTCGTGCTTGCGGTTCACCTACCAACATTTTTATTATGGTATATGGGAGCAAACGAGCAAGTAGCACAGACATCCGCATAGAGGCTACACATACGCGTTGCCCTCTTTTCACCTCCCACCTCCATGGACCACCTCCTACTCACCCACCGCAAGAAACGCGACAGCACGACTGTCACTTTACGCCAGTCTCGTGTAAGCTAGAGGTACCTCCCCGGTCGTGCCGGCCCAATTCGGCTGCATGCAAGCATTACCACAATGCCGGATTCTGAGGAACAAGGGACTCATCATCATCATCAGTCGGAGTACGTCCACTGCTGGACATAGGCCTCCCCCGTAGAGCGCCAAAAGTCACACACTAGAGGCTAGAGAGAGAAAAGACTCAAGTCCTCCATGTTATTGATTTAGTAAAAGGTGGAAGGTGTTTTGCAGGCGTATTGGGTCGACACGTCACACGAGACGAGGACGACTCACGGCACCGTCGCAACCTAATGTTTATAATATTAGGTTTCATGAGCCGTGCGACGGACACATCACGCACGTCCACAACTTCTGTACGAAGGTGCGGTGTGTAAGTAGCCGGTGGCCCATGGAGTTGGGAGGAGAAAGGAGGGCAGCGCATCTGTATAGCCTCTATGCGGATGTTTGTGGGCGTCGGTAGTCATGAAAATGGCTCCGGCTGCTCGTTTGCCCTCATATATCATAAAAAAAAAAAACTTCAACACCCTATTTCACCCCCTTAGGGGTTGACTTCCTAAAAATCATTTTTTAGCGGATGCCTACGTCGTAACATCTACCTGGATGCCAAATTTCAGCTTGATCCGTCCAGTGGTTTGGGCTGTGCGTTGATAGCTGGCTATGTCACGTTTGAGTTTTATACATATAGATAACCTGGGGCAGGTTCGGCACTAGGGCGAACCCTGTCCTTTATTATATATTTGGCAACTGATATAGCTTGATGAAAGTACTGGCAATGTGCGTGATTCGTGCTCATGCGTAAATAGTGCTCAGGGCCGCAGCATAACGGATGGATGATGATCCGTGGTCACATACATTGCTGATCCGAGCCGCAGCATAATGGATGGATGGTGATCCAAGGCCAAATACATTGGTGCTCAGAGCCGCAGCATAATGGATGGATGATGATCCATGGTCACATACATTGCTGATCAGAGCCGCAGCATAATGGATGGATGGTGATCCAAGGTCAAATACATTGGTGCTCAGAGCCGCAGCATAATGGATGGATGGTGATCCAAGGCCAAATACATTGGTGCTCAGATCCGCAGCATAATGGATGGATGGTGATCCATGGCCACATACATTGGTGCTCAGAGCCGCAGAATAATTGATGACATGGCAAACGCAAGTAAATTAACCATTTTTATTCATGTTCGGTATACTATATAGATATATTATGTACCTTCCGGACGGCTAAACTACTTGTACCTTGTCATGACAGCCAGATTCGGCTGCATTGCAGAATACTACAGAAAAAGAATTAATTGAAATACCCACTTCTGTCAATCCTTTAGTCAACTGCACTATAACAAATTTGACGTCGCCAAAGTCTTCGTCCGCTGAATCTTGCACCCACAGGTAGGGGTACACTTGGAGTCCTAGCAGCAATGACAACACAACAAACACGAAGAAACGAAACGAAGCACCGAAGGATGGCTCGGACTCGTATCCGTTCTCCATATTTACCTTGTCAGCATTTAAAACTTATTTTTAAGGTTTTCGAAATGTAAACGACGAATAAGCTATATTTAAGCTTAGATTATCTGGCTTACTTGACAAGATTTACTTTAGCTAGCGTCAGATTACTCTTGTCACCTTTGTCAATAAACATTTGACAACTTTGAGAGTAATTATTTTTCAGGCATAGTTACTGGACAATTAAAAATGTTACGTGAATCTGGTTCAGGGATAATGGTCGCCGCACACTTATCAACTCGGAAAGGGGCTTACGATCCCTTCCTCGCCTCGCCTAGAATAGCGAAGAGAATACGATTGCGTAACGTTTCCCATTTGTGTAGGTTGCAGTATGAAGTTTCATACAAAGAATACTGACCGGCAGGAAGTGATACGGTTACGATCCCTTTCAGAGTTGATAAGTTTACGTCGGCCATATAATGAATACAGATACCACCACCAGCTGACCAATATAATATAGTTGAAGTAATTTTTAAGTAACACCTCTCAGGAGCCTGCAGTCTAGAACTAAGTCTGATCTTTTGAAATTCGCCTTTCACCAACAGACCTGTCAATAAGTTCTGTTCATATTTTTTCAGATGACTTGATTTGTGGCGCCATCTACACGTTTATGTTTGACGGATTTCGACTATGGCGGCTCAATAGAATTTCTACAAGAAATATTATAGTGCACAAGTCTGTTCGCAGACACAAGTGCACTATTTTCCCTCATTCTCATATTTCGATGGAACGGCAGACCGACATGGCCGAAGAGAAATCAAGGACCTTTTAGTCGAATCCACACAGTTATTAAGCCTTGGTCACCGCTGCGTCGTTCTCGTTCATACGCTGCGGTGTGCGGCGTACCCGCTCCCCACTTCACCGCGCTTGCCCCTCGCCGCTGACGCAAACTGCGACGGAAAGAGAGACAAATGACAATACTAGACGTTTTTCATACGATTAAGTATCCGGCACCGCATACCGCGGCGTTGTGCTTTACGACCTGAGACCAAGGCTTTAGGCAGAAACTTCAATATTGACACAATCACCACTTATAAAAGCTTGTTGGTTATCACTTAGATCATGAGTCCACATATAAAATAAAAAGCATTCCAAACTACTATAAAACAATTTTATTCTTATACAATGTAGAGTTACACTTCCGATTGTTGTCCAATAAATAAACGACGGTAGTGACTTTGTGTAGGCATATTTCTTTGTAGAAGTGTATACGTGTGTATGTATATTGTGTATAGTGTATATGTTTATGTATGTGTGTGTATGTACGCGTGTAGCACCAGAAGAACATGTAGCGGCTACACTACGTCTTCTTCTGTTATTACGTGGCGTACTGTACGTGTGTCCCCTACCTATGTGTGTGGGCGTGTATATTTGTCTGTGTGTATTTGTTGCTTACGCGGCGATCTTGTATGTAGTGTGCATGTGTACTTGAGTACGCGCGAGCCTGTGCGTATACTACGCCTTCTGCTGCTGCTGCGTGTAGTACGCCTTTTGCTGCGTGCAGTACGATTTCTGCTGCGTGTACTACGCCTTCTGCTGCTGCTGCTGCAGCTCGCGCTGCGCGGCCGCGACGCCGGCGCAGGCGTCGTGCGCGGCGTGCACGTTGGCGCGCCACAGCTGTAGCACGTCGCGCAGCTGCTGCCACTGCGCGCGCCCGAACGTGCGGTGCATCGTGCTCGACACGCGCACCACGCGCCCCGCCTGGTTCATGCGCGCGCGCACCAACCGCGTCTTCAACACTGAAATTAACGTCATATGGTTATGCACAGCGGCTCTGGCGGGGCCATCAAGTCCTTGGAGCTGACAAGGGGCCTATTTTGTGGGTACAAAAATGTTTTTAAGGCCCTTAGCCTGACGGGGCCCGGGGGCTGTAGCCCCTCTAAGCCCCCACCAGAATCGGACGCTGAATATGCAGTTCCGGATTAAGCTAGCGCGAGGCCGCTAGCAAATTCTATTAAGGGACCTTCGAATTGCATTTTGAGTATTAAGGTCACATAGATTAATATAGTTTATGAAGTCCAAGTAAGATTTTTGATTAGCACCTGCAGAGATTGAGCTGCAGAAGACTAGGCTCCAGAAATCGGCGCTTCAAGAGTGGGCAAGGCAGCAAGGCTATCCTGCCAATCTTTGATCGGTGGTTAAGTAGGTCCCATGGTTTAACGCAGATACTGACGGGCCATGGTTGCTTTGGAGCCTATTAGTGTCGGATTAGGGTGGTAGCAAGTAGGAACGCGACGAAAGGTTGGTAGAGTGTACGGCATGTAAGAGAAGTCAAAACTATGACAGACAGCTCCCTTTAAAGCACTTACTGGGCATCGGGGTCTTAAAATTTTCCATCAAAGACTCACTACAACATTTTATGCCTACCTTCAATAATGAAAGCTTCAACATCCTTCTCTTCAATTTGCAGTTCACTGATGATATCATCAAACAATATTTCAGGGTTGGATTCTGCCATTTGCATGAAAGTCAGTATTCTCATTTTCTTGACATTCTGTTCATGATTTAATCCTATAAAGAAGACATTACGAAACATTTAAATACAATGATATTTTATGATTTTGATGGTAACTAATTACAATTATTGGTGACAATGTTGTAAACCAAATTAATAAAAAACCATAAAAATATGTTTAGCTGTTATTAAAGTCTTAATAAATTAATATCATGAATGTGATATTGAAACAAAACAACTTACTATGTCCCTGGACTAAAACTTTTTTTGTCAGTTGTTGTTAGTAGTCATTATAAGATATGAGAATTTTAATGACATAGACAAACAAGTAAGGAGAAATTGAACTATTTGGTGATAACAAATGCTTGTTAATAAGCTGATGCTGCCACATATGCTGATGCATTGTCCTCGTTCACTGCATACACCCAATGGGTTACCATAAACCTTTAATGCAGTATCATGTGTCAATTTGTCTATTAGATAAATGTGAGACTGTTGACAAATATTCTGTTTATAGATAATACATATAAAGTATAGTATATTATACCTTGAGACTGAACAAATTCTTTGTGACTGTTATAGAATGTTTGGTAGCTTGACAGCTTCTCTGACACAAAAATATTCAGCAGGTCATATATAAGTTCACCTTCCAGAAACCTCACGGGTTTTAAGGCTAGTAGTGGGTCCAACAGGAATGTATTGGGATCGGCAAGTGCTGTGGCTATACACTTGATGGCGTCTTCTCTAGCATAAGACGCATTCTCATCTGTATATGTGCCAAGCAGTTCAATCATTACTTTTGCTGCCAGTTCACTGGAAAATAACAAATATGACTTGATTAAATTTTTAAAATAATCCCCAGTATGTAATATACACATCAAAATTTCAAACATTTTTATACATTTTTACTAATTAATTTGCATCTTATGCTGATTAATTCAAATCATATACATTGTATTAACCAAAGACATGGATATACCTGTTCTGATCTTTTAGGACTTGATGTAACAACCTATATAACTTCTGCATCTGTTCGTTTGATGGAGGACAGTTGTCAAACTCTTTTCTCAGTTGCTCCACACTTTTGAATACCTCGGGGACCAACCCCACTCTCGCTGCCAACTCAATGACGTGATAGTAAACATGGTACCGTAGTGGTGAGTTTATCTCCAGGTTATTGTAGAGCCTCCATAATCTGCCGACAGATTAACAATTATATATTTTTATACATACTTAAGTTCTCTCAGTTTTACTCATGTGTTATAAATATTAGAATAAACTATATTAATTTTCATAATATAGTTTATCAACATTTACTCACACCTACTAAACGCAAACAGTAGATTCAATAATAATATGACAAGCCATTACAGAGGACTATGGGCACAAATCTTGTGACACAAGTTTTTATACACAAGATATGATAAAATAGGATCAACAATAAGCTAGTTTTGTTACTATAATAGTAGGACAAAAATTCTTACCCCCTATGTTTATAACTTATCCTCTAGAACTGCAGCAAGTTTAAGAATGATTATCTGAAGCTGCTGCATAAGAGCTATAATAAAATTTTGCTAGGTATGGAGAATATCACGAATATAATTGGTGAATGTTGTTGTACATCATCATTCATCAACAAACTCTTTAACTATCACATGGACTCATAAGTCTCTGGGGTACAGTGTGAATTTCTTTGCCACTATATGCCTGCCTATACTATGAACATGGCAATTAATGTTGCCAGGTCCCAGTGTGCAAAATTTTGGGTCAGAAGGAATTAAAATAACCAGTGCGTACGCTAAAGGCAACGTTATGGTGGAATGGCGGAACTAATTGTTTCATTTCTGTTCAAGATGTCAAAATGTTACAAACAAAATGCAATTTTTACATAATATTATTGTATAGTTATAAACTAAAATCTACTTACGATTGCAAGGCTACAACTCCAAGTTTTGGTCCTGGGGCCTTTGTAAGCCTTTGACTGAATGCCAAAATCAAGTTTTCTCCTCTTTCTAATGGAATCTGAAAGTAGTTGAGAAGTAGCATTTAGTCATTACAATAAATCTACAGTTACAGTTTACCTATATTTACCTCCAATTAGATAATTTAGGTGACGTAAAGGAGGAACTTATAACACAATCATGGCTGTTTGAAGGAAACTGATTATTGTATTATAATTAAATCATGGTGAAATAATAAACACTGTTCCACTATTTAGTTTGAAACATATTGACATAATAATATAAGTACTTACAGAAACCATTATTGAAACTATACTGTTTAGAATGGCTTCAATATCAGCCTCATTTGTTTCCTTGAAGCAAACATCACAAACTCCAACAATTTTGTGTAGATCATCTTCAATACCTTTTGGTGATTTTTCTTCTGATATTTCAGCACCAAGACTTTTAAAATATTTTCGAAGTTCTTGCGCCTATAACAATATTTATTATTCAATATCATACTTTAGTGAACAGTTATGACGAATTTATACAGGTCGGCTGCTGTTGTAAGCTGAGACAATTATGTATGTAAGTTCATAATATTTTTACATACGAAATAAGAAAACCATATGAGAATATTAAATAATCAGAACGCCCACTACACAGTACACACCGACAGATAATACTAGATTTATATGAATTATGCTAAAGATTGAAAAAAAATAAGGTTAGTTTCACGTGAACATACTTGATCTTCAAGTGATATATCCATAAAAACGGCTGGGCCTTGCATTTTGATATATTACGTTTGGAAAACTTGAAAGTATAATATATGGCGTTCGACACTGATATTTAAGATAAAGCGTATAACTATTTAAACAAATAATAAAATAGTCGACAACAAGACAAAAAGGAAGGCTTTTTAAAATGACAGCAAACGTAGAAACAAGAAACGTCAATGACCAACTTTTTTTAGCACTACGAGAGTCGCAGGGCTGAGAATTATACCACATACACATACCGAGGTATTTCTTTTATTTTATTTATTCAATAAAGCAACAGGCAACAATACGCCCATACCGTTAGTATGAAACATAAACTATGTTGGTAATATAGTAATAATATTAACAAGTACATTAACAATTTAAAAATGCAATTATAATTAATTATAGTTTTAATTTAATGTGTAAATGTATAGCACATGTTTAGACCTCAGTAGATTTTTGATGCTACTATGTATTTATAAAATGTAATATTGTATCTTTTGTTTTGATAATAATATAAAAAAAAATATTTATTAAGGTAATTGATGTGATGTCTCATAAATAAATCAATGAACACCTGCTGATTGTAAAAAAAAGCACAACTCATTTTCCGGTAGACTTAATTTATAGAAAAAAAAATCGTGTTTTTTATAGTGTGAGAGTTTAATAGTTTATAGCAGCAAACCAGCAGACTGACACATTTTAACGACTACCGACCTCACAAGTCACAGACGAACGCATAGCGGTCAATTAACAATCTAATATATAAAATTCTCGTGTCACAGTTTTCGTTGCTTTACTCCTCCGAAACAGCTTGACCGATTCTCATGAAATTTTGTGAGCATATTGAGTAGGTCTGAGAATCGGCCAACATCTATTTTTCATCCCGATATTCCCACGGGATCGAAAGTTACGCGGATGAAACCGCGGGGCGCAGCTAGTTTTTAATAAATTTCTTTGTATTATACAAAATAATAAATATTCAGTATTTCAGTAATAATAGATCAATTCAATTCATAAAGGTATGTAATTTTCATCAATATTTTCATATGATGTCAGCAAGTAAAATTATCTCAGTTGGTCTTATTAGCATTGTTTATAGCACAAAGGGGCAAACGAGGAACCAGAGCCATTTTCATGACTACCGACGCCCATAGATATCGGCATAGAGGTTATATAGATGCGTTGCCCTACTTTCTCCTCCTCCCTCCATAGACCAAATTTGAGTAATAAGATAGCCCAAATTCTGTTTGAACAAGATTTTTCTAATGTAATTTGTTTTTTTTATTTACACCGACATTGTGTGTTCTTTCAAAAGGTCAATGAACTGCCATAGTCAAAATTAACTTAATTGGCAACATTTTTGTTTACATCTTGGATCATTGAATTATCTTTATCATAAAAACCAAAAAAAAAAAAAAATTGAATTATCTTTGGTTAACCTCAAATCTTAATTCTTGACAAGTGTTTGTTATTTCCGTAGTTTATAGTTTGTGGTTATTTTAATGCATACTAACACTACACATATTAATACAAGAAACCAATAAGTTGTATGATAAATAATAATTTATTTGATATACGGCCTGTTTTTCACGAGCAATGTGAATTTATACTTTAAAGAAAATGACTAGTTTTGTAAAAACATCAACTATTCGTAATAGTATTAATGGAACGAAGATAAAGAATAATTTGCCATACATCTCTTCTGGAATACCATCTTTAGATTACGTTGTTGGTACGTTATAATACTATAATATTATCTTACCTCCATATGTCTTTGTATAGAGATATGTGTATCTTGTATGTTTTGTTAACACTTACATTAGCTTATTTTCCTATTTTAGGGGGAGGTTTGCCCACTGGTTCAGTTTTTGCCATTGGTAAGTATTTTTTTTAAGTATTTATGTATTTTGCAGTTCTAATATTATTGTTTCTACAAAATGCATTAACCGTTACATCTACAGTTCTACAATCTACCATTACATTTTTTTTTAGAGGAAGATATATTGGGAAGCTACAGTAGAGTGTTGGCCAAATATTTTTTAGCTGAAGGTGCCGTTTGCAAGCATGGTTTGTTTGTTGCGTCTGCAGATGAGGATCCAAAAGCAATTGTAAATATTTACTTATTTCTTTTATAAATAAAGTTTAAAGCCTTTTAACAAAACAATTTAAATTGTAAAACATTAGAAATATATTGAAATAACTTTCTGACACATAAAACTGTTGGTGATTTCTATAAAAGTACAAAAAAAATTGTGCAATATAAGTGTAAGTGCACACAAATATCACATTATATGATTTGTTTATTTAGATTCAAGGACTCCCACAACCATGCGTACAACAATCTCAAGAAAGTATAAAAAAGCAATCAGACAGTGAAATGAAGATAGCTTGGAGGTATGAAGGTCTTGGACAAATTGAATCCTCTTTTGGCACCAACACTAATTTTGGACACCACTTTGATTTGAGTAAAAACATAGATGTTCAAACTATAAATGATTGTAATATAACATATTGCCATTTAGAAGAAGATAAATCTGATTTAAAAGGTAAAAACAATACAAATCCATAATGTACAACAAGATCGAAAGTTTTTATGATGAAAAAGTTTTATGATAATAACTGTAGCTGTCTAACTGTTCAATAACCTCTGTTTAATGACAGCATAAATTTTATTTAGATTGTGGATGATGATGATATTATTTAAAATGTAAAAAAATGAATCAAAATAAAAATATATTAATATTTATTACATTTTCCCTCAGTTTTCAAGAATCCTCTGTACCACCAGTTGTTAACTAGTATAAAAGAAGTAATTTCCCAAGAAGATTATAGACCTGGAAACAAGAAAAATAATGTTTTGAGAATAGTGGTGCAGTCTCTAGGGTCTCCTGTTTGGTTTGCAAAGGATTGTGACGAGGATGTGATAGACAACAGCTACGGCAGTGATCTTATAAAGTTTGTCTATTGTCTGAGAGTCCTTCTGCGAGACACACTTGCTGTGGCTTTAGTTACATTACCATCACATTTGTTTGATGTAAGTTGAAATGGTATAACAATAATACAACAAATTAATGTTATTTTACTGAAGTTTTAGTAGTACTTGAATTTTAAGTTACAATGATAATCATCATCAATGTTTTAATTTTGTTTTTTTTTTTCTATATAAGTAATATAAATTTGATGTAGACGGCACAGATTTAGATTTTTGATAACATCCATACTAATATTATATATGCGAAATTGAGTTTGTTTGTTTGTTTCTTTGCCCTTCTTTCACATCCAATCGGATCAATGGATCAATGTGATATTTAGTATGGAGATAGTTGAAGGACTGAAGAGTGCCATTGGCTCCTTTTTATCGCAAAAATCCATGCGAGTGAAGACGTGGGTAACAGCTAGTAATATTATAATTCATGTGTTTAATATTGCTTCATGAAAATATTTACACAGTAAATAAAAAAACAAAGTGTGATGATTTAATATAATTTTTTATTATTTCAGGATGATCATTTAATAAACAGACTATTGTATTCTGTAGACAATGCAGTTAGGTTGGAGTCATTTGCTGGATCTAGTAAAGAAACAAATCCTGTCTATAATGAATATCATGGACTATTTCATATAGTGAAGCTGTCAGCAGTGCATTCCTTGGTGCCCTTTGTTCCTCCTAGCTTAGATTTAGCATTTAAGTTAAAGAGGAAAAAGTTTGTTATAGAGAAACTACATTTACCACCAGGTTTGTCAATATTAAAATTTAATATGTATAAGTGTAAGCGGAAACACAAGTGCACTCTCTATTCCCTCATTCTTATATTCTGATGCAGTCCGACATGACCGGAGAGAATTCAGGCGCAGAACCAACGGCTTAACGTGCTCTCCGAGGCATCTTCTGATTCTGGACTGTTACTAGAAATTGAAATAACAAATTTTTGGCCCTAGCCGAGATTCGAACTCAGGATCTCACGTCTGTGGTTGAACACGCTTACCAATAAACAACTAGGCAGTAGTGGCTTATAGAAGGAGAGCAGTAAAGGAGCCGCAGAATGGACTCAACAGTGTTTACTCACCTGTGCCTCTGACTTAATAGGCGTTGCATCAGCACTTAAAATATTTTAAATAACTACATAATATTATGTTTTTTACTTTATGAGAATTTATTAAACGTTTTGCATTTGACTGCAATATTAATTTTTATTGCTCAGTACTTGAAGAAATGTTAATTTTGTTCTATTATTTTTTTTTTAGAGCTCCAAGAATCAAGTGAGCGTGAACAAGATGATATAACGGCAACACCGAAGACGTGTGGTGGATTTAAAAAGAAGGATATTGAATTTTAATATATTTATTTCACAATAAAAAATATAACAATGATAAAACGAGTTTTATTTAAGAACAAAGTATTGCGAAATCCTTGTTCATGATAGTGTATGTTACCTAAACTACATATATAGTTGTAAATGTCTTACTATCACACAAAAGTAATTGTCGCCAAGGTTCTACTTACTACTACTACTACTTTTGGTTACTACTCACACGCCCATTCTCCCCGCACGAATATAACTACCATTGTACTTCGGTATTATGTCAGCAGTGGGTTCTTCTCCAATAGGAAGGGCCCGACTGGCCTGCAATGTACCTCTTACAGAGAAATAACTTAAATGTTGTGCTAAAATTACTTTATATAACCCTTTTGAACCAGTTATATTATGCATTAGTAAGAGGTAGTGCATTTCATGCTTGCATGCTGCCGAATTGGGCCGGCACGACCGGGGAGGTACCTCAGTTTACACGAGACCGGCGTGGCAGCTGTGCGCGTTTCGTGCGATGTGTAAGTAAAGTAGCCGGTGGCCCATGGAGGTGAATGGAGGAAGGAGGGCAGCGCATCTGTAGGTATAGCCTCTATGCGGATGTCTATGGGCGTCGACTGACATGAAAATGACTCCGACTGCTCATTTGTCCCCCTATATCATGAAAAACAAAATGCGGGTAATATATTTGTATATTGTCACTTCTTATTGGAAATTCTTGATCATCATCATCAATCACTTGAAGAGATTAATAAGATATACAATTTCTAATATTTATTAATCCTACTAATATTATAAATGCGAATGTAAGTTTGTTTGTTACCCTTTCACGCGAAAACTGCTCAACCGATCATCATGAAATTTTGTACACATGTTCTTGGAGGTATTAGAAGTAACATAGGATAGCTTTTATCCCGAAAAAATGTTCCTGAGGGATGCCATGGAATGATTTTCCACGATATCGAAATTTACGCGGGCGAAGCCGCGGGGCGCAGCTAGTTTAAGTATACATTTACAACCGGATTCGATTTCTCAGCCTTAGGCATGATTTCGATTTCCATCATCAAGTAAACAAAATAGGCATCTGTGATGTGTAGATAGTTCTAAATATGCATTAACTGTAATATTTATATATTTATAAATCAGTTCTACTACGTAAAACTTATAAGTATACCTACATAAGACAGCTGTGCTGTCGCGTTTCGTGCGGTGTGTAAGTAGCCGGTGGTCCATGGAGGTGGGAGGAGAAAGGAGGGCAGCGCATCTGCATAGCCTCTATGCGGATGTTTGTGGGCGTCGGTAGTCATGAAAATGGCTCCGGCTGCTCGTTTGCCTCCCCTATATCATAAAAAAAAAAGTTGCAGAAAACGGCTAGTAAAGTACCTAAGTACTATAAATATTATGTTTCTATGTATAGAGTATTATATATTAATTTATTTTGGAGTAGGTATTGCCCCAATTATATTAGATATTAAACTTAAATAATAAGTTATTCAAGAACACATTCATGAATAACTGTTTGTTTCATAACAACGATAAAACTAAATGCTATTTTGTAACATTTTGTCCGTTACCGACCGCTGGTCAGTTATTTTATAAAAATATGGTAAACTGGCTTAATTACCGTCACCCCACCTGCTCAGCAAACCGTATCTCCCCAAAACCGGCGAATCTATTCAAACTTAACACATAGCTTCGCAGTACCAATACGCATTCCGAATAAAACACATATCGCTACTCTAATTTCGAAACCGGTGACACAAATTCATTCATCAGTGTTATTGTTTTCGTCTAAATGATTATCAAGAAAATCGCCAACGCCAAAGTGCTGTTTGGGTGTTTTAATACGCTGTTCTTTGTGAGTGATTTTATTTTTATTAAACAAAATATTTACCTACAACAAGTAAATAATATCTACCTACCTAGTTACCGATGTATGTTAATATCCTAGTTCTTTTTCTATGTATCTACGTTAATACAAGTACGAAAATGGAAGTCTCTCGTTCAAATGCCAAACGCTATCCTACGGCACAATGGCGAGTGCTGATGATGATTATTGATATTCGAGACTTGACTTCAGTTTCTTTTGTTGTTTTTGTGTTACTAGTTTTCTGGTCATTAATTACTTGAATGAGTACCTATTTACCTATGATAAAAAACATAAGCATGGCCTCTCAAACTAAGTTAGGTATCTACATACTTAATAATGCTTTTGTTCTTTGACCTGTTCGGTGTTCTGTTAAATTCTTTCCACCTATCATAGGAAGTCTACAAACTTCGTTTTTTATAAGACGTGCTTTAAATTTTTTCACTATTATAATACTTATTTTGTATTCCTTTATATAGTATTTTGTTGCTTTCTATGATATGGTTCTCTAAATCTTAATAATAGGGCGATTCTGCATCGCAATTCGCAGTAGCATGGCAAGTCAGCGTCACACATCAAAATAATTCTCCATCTAAACGCCAGCGTGGAATAAAATTCAAATAATACCGACTAATATTTGTTATCTAAACGTTAAGTTTAGCCCTATGCTACCTCTACTACTATAGCTGTAAGGACTTGTGTTACAGGCACTACAAAACGGATTAACTATACCTAACTATATAATAAATTTGAAAAATTGTGTAGAAATCAAATAAATGTCATTTTTTTATTATGATGCATGTTATAGATACATAGGTATAACATCCACGACCTGAGTGGGATTCCAATTCACAACCGTTGGCATAACATTAGTAGCTTGTTAAGATAATTACCATATGAGCTAAGAAGACAACAAAATGAATGCGATTCTAAGAATGCGAAAGTACATTATATTTGAAGCGCTTTCAAATAGAAATAATCATAAATAATGCATTCCAATCGCACGTACAATCAACTATATTCTAATATATTAATGTGTTTGGCTAATTTATAATTTGTACTATACAATCATAGACTTAATAAAAAGTACTTTTTATTAAGTCTATGTATACAATGTTTTAAAATAATTTATTGAAAAGCGAGATCTTCTGACACACACGTAGGTACACACGTATTGTAACTTCTATAGGTAGGTATCTAATTTCTAGGAGATCACGACCGTTGTGTGTTTTCAATATAAACTTTTTTGGCGAAATAAACGTAAATATTATTATTATTATATTATTTTCCAGACGTGTGGTTTCATAGAGGTGGTATGTGGGTTCCTGCTCCTCTGCGACTCGCGGCGGGTGCTGCTGTCGCGGCTGCTGTCGACTCCGGAGGACGGTCTGGAGGCGCCGCCCTTCCAGTACGTGGCTCTGGCGCTGCTCGCATCCGGCCTCACCGTGTGTAGTGTAGCCGCCATCGGAGTCTGGGCTACTTACATGCCCGGATATATTATACTCACGTTTGTTAGTTGAATTTTACAATTCCCATAAAGAAGCATATTATATTTATTTAACTCTAGCTGTTACTCGCGGCTTCGCTCGCATGGTAGAAAGAAATTACTTGCACATATTTCGAGCCGATGCACGATGGCACTCCTTCAACTATCTCCATACTAAATATCACATCGATCCGTTGATCCCATTTGATCTAAAAGAATAACAAACAAACACACAGTGACGACCAGGCTGGCGCAGTGGTACAGAACTCAGATAAGCAGAGCATGTTGCGCCAGGGGTCGCGGGTTCGAATCCCGTCTTGGTCATGGATGTTTATATATGTATTATATGTATTTCTATAATAAAAATCTTCATAACATTTCTTAACCTTTGCCTGTATGCTTTGAAATCTATTTACTGATATTTTATTTTTATATTTTTATGATCATCGCCTTATTTGCCTCCTAGATTTTCTATTCTGTGCAAAAGCTATAAAACCATAGGTACATGTACTTTCCAAATTTAAAAATGTTTTCATTTGACGACCAGGTTGGCGCAGTGGTACAGATCTCGGATAAGTGGATTATGTTGCGTCAGGGGTCACGGGTTCGAATCCCGCCTTGGTCATTAATGTTTACATATGTATTATATGTATTTCTATAATAAAATTCTTAAATATATAACATTTCTTATATTTTTAAAACATATTAAATATATTCCGTTGTCTAGCACCCGTAACCCAAGTCCTTACGGTACTTAGCACGGGGCTAGGCTAACGTGGTGTGTAAAGTCCACAGATGTTTATTATTATTATTAATATACACTTTCGATTTTAGAATATTAATATGGAAAGCAAACGTTCGCGAGGAAATCTTCATGCGTCTTTAACTGGCCAGTGGCCCTGCAAGTTGCAACGCACGCCTCATCTCACTTTATCCAGTCCCTATCTACCTAGAAGCGACCCGACGCGCGACGCGACATTTTCCGCCTATAGCACTCACCTGTGTTTTTCAGTTATAAAGATGCAAATTTATATCATACAAACTCAAAACGATCTTCTAAGAGGCGTCAAGTCTGATTCCGATCACTTATAAGTTCGCTTTTTCACTCGTTCTCAAAAATTTGAAACAGCTGGATGGCCTTTTGATGTGAAATACGTAAAATTTCCTATCGCTATTTAATAAGTAAATTGCAAATTTTACTTCAAAATCACCGATTTGCTTATATAGTTGTACCTGATATACTTAGTTCTACTACTGCAATGCAATCGGACGGCAGAACACATATCAATCGTACTTACCTACCTCTGGTAGTAGACGAGAAATACCTGATTCTTACTACATACACTACTGTGTTCCTCTAGTACTTCCTGCTAATCCTCGGTCTGCTGCTGTGCGAGTGCGCGGCCGGCGTGGTGGCAGCCGTGTGGCCGCGGTGCTTCGGCATCCAGAGCACCCGCGGCGGCGCCGTCGGAGCCCTACAGGCTTACTACGCGGTGCCCGACTACGAGGACTTCACATCGGCTCTTGATTTGGCTCAAACAGAGGTAAGGAATATACATACTTAACAATCAATTGGCACACTCATCATGGGGCTGATGAGCCATTGGCGTATCCTAAATTTTCTAAAGTGTGGGTATATGGCAGAAGCGAATGTTACTTTGTTATTCTCAACAAGCAGCAATAAAAATCTTTTAAGTACTTTTACTGGACCGCAATTTCAATAATAACCAGCGGGAATTGTTTAAATCTAGCAAAAATATATCCTCTAAAAAAATGTAGGTACCTTTTGCCTCCCTACTTAGGAACTGGTACAAACCTAAAAATAGGTATTTATTTTATTACATTCGAGTAAGTCTGTGGCAAATGACCCACATTACCCTTTATGTGGTAAGGTGGGACTCCACAACCTTTTAATGAAGGAGTCACGACTGGAGTTACAAGTCACCCAGACCATTTTATTTTAAGCGAGTTTTAACCGTTGAATTTGGAGTTTTCAACTCTCACTTGACCAGTTTTCTTTCGTTATCATTTTCCTACCGCTATTCTCTACTTGTCTGCAAGTATCAAGTATCAACTCTCCCATTATAGAACTGTAACTATTATTAACATCACTTTACGTATTTCATCTAAGTATATCGAAGTTCGCTGTAAATAAATAAATATCAAACGAGCACTAACGTTCGCATTGGCCCATGTGGCCCGGACCTAGGGCGGTTACATTTTAGGGGCAATATTATTTAATGGGAAGATAAGGAAGGCTACCAATACAGCGCCATTAAATCTCACTGAATGTAAACCCGCCACGGCCGGCGCGAAGCAGCTAATAACCCTAATTCTCGGTTGCAGTTGAAATGTTGCGGCATGACGAGCGCCCGCAACTACGACATGTCGATGTGGCAGCTGCGGCGCCTGGGCCCGCGCGGCATGTCCGTGCCGCCCGCCTGCTGCGTGCAGCAACCAGGGGCGGAGTCCCACCTCGACCCTGCGCCGCTCAACGGCTCCCGCTGCCAGGAGGTCACTCCCAACGCCGAATACAGGCACGTCGCGGTGAGTACGGTGGCCCATGGAGGTGGGAGGAAATAGGAGGGCAGCGCATCTGTATAGCCTCTATGCGAATGTCTATGGGCGTCGGTAATCATAAAAATGGCTCCGACTGCTCGTTTGTTTTTTTCATAAAAACAAAAACAAGTTCGAAGTTCAGGTTACCGTAGCGGGTGAGCTGCGCAGATCTAGAGGATTTTTTTTTCTTTTTTTTCTCGCGGGGAAATGCATTTATGCACTGCCACCGGACCGAGGTCCAGCGGATGTGTGTGGGACTCCCGGATAGACCGAATACCCACTAACACCCCGCGGGTGCCATCGGCCGCCTATACTGAGGTGCCCCGGATCTGTCAGCAACAGGGCGAGAATTTATCTAAACTGATATAAATGTGAAAGATCTTTTTAAATTGTTTGTATAGAACAGGCTTCAACACTGGACCGATTTATTGTTGCATTAATACCTACAAAGTTACATAAACAGGCAGTAACATAAGCTATAATTTATTATGATTGAACAATTTTTATTTTTGACGCCCTGCGTAATGCATACTGATCGGCTGGTTTGATTTAAAAAAGATAGGCATAGAAAGAAGGGATCACGCCCGCGGTCTCTCCGAGGCTTGACTTGGCTATGAAGACTAAGGACGGTTTTCTATGTTATATGTAGGTATAGATGGTGTTGGCTACTTGAGATAAAATCTTGACATAAGTTCTATACGAAAAATATAAAATTCTATCTCCAAAGCTAAATTCCTCTTCATTTAATAGGAATATAATGGGGACGACCTTCTCACACCCCTATGATACATCACACCCCTATTATACATACTAAATTTGTATTATCTGTATTTCCAGGGTTGCCTCTCAAAATTAGAAGATTGGTATCAAGGACAGTACTTCATATTCATGGTGGCCCTATTCACCGTCGGCGTCTTCAAGCTGGGTATCCTATTGAGCACCGTCTTTTCTTGCATCAGCGTCAGAAAGCGGCGGCAGAGCTTGCAGTCGCTGATAATAAAGAGCAAGCACCAAGATTTCTACGAGCATAAGTTACACGACGAACCGATCTCCGCTACGTACGTCCAGCCGAATAACTTCTACAGTCCCCGCGTACGGAACCCGAGGATTTTCAACACGAAACCCAACGAAATGGTATGAGACATAGCCACGGAGATAAACGCTTTAGAACGGAAATTAGAAAGGTTCTCAGAAATATTAACTAAACATGAAGCAGAGTCTATTATGTGGTAACACTGTGTTGACTTTCTGTAAATTATGTATTCAGAACTGTCTTAAAATTTGTATGTGCCATAATTATGCATTTTTATCAAACTTGAGAAGTAAACACCTCTGCTTTATGCAGACCTCAGTAAATACTACGCCGGCCTCATTATCTTCAGGACAATCTGAAAACTTCCAACATAACATGTAAATAATAGTCGAATAATAGACTGAGATATCCATTAAAAGTAGACAAAGCATGTGAATATGGCAAATATAGTTTCCTCGCGTAGAAGAGAATAAAAAAGTGTATTAGATAGCATTAATAAAACTTACATAATGTAGTCCATATACTATCCAAATCCTTATGCTTAACCTTTTGTCAATTACGACGCTTTTAATATAAAGACATTTTATACTGACTCGAATAAATACAGTATAAAAAGAATCCGTTCCACAACCCACAAAGCTACATTTGAATTTGACTATATTATGTATAGTATATTGTGTATAATAAACGTGTGTGTGTAATGTTGTGTGCCTCAATATGCCTCATGCTTGTGTATAAAAGCTTTATCTCCACTGGCTTAACAATTTTTATATCAATATGGCTTCTTAGAATAAGATAGAGTTAGAATATTATAAGTAAAATAAAACAAACTTTCAATATGCAATATTATTTTCAAAAGAACATTCAAAAATTGGTCCTAAATTTAAAAACATTGTAACAATGGCTCTGGAATGTTTCATGTACAATTGGTTTTAACACTGTTACACAGAGAGCATCTTTTGTATATTTATTATAATTTACTACTGATTTATATTTGAATTAAGTAAATGGCAATATCAACTCGTGTAATATTTGATATTCTGTGTAAAAGCCGTAGTTTCAAAGAACGTAAGTACCTTTAAAATATAAGTTTTCTTTGTTTAGTTTCAAATTTTTTAGGACCAAATATAGTGTCGTATAGATAATATTTAACATGTAGGGTTTAAAGAATGAAATAACAGATATTAAAAAAAGTATTTTACGAGTAAGTGATGGAAGTAAGAGGTAAAATTATTCAAAAAAATCTAGAATTACATGATTCTTAAATATTTAAGTAACGATTATAATTTAATTTGGGTACTTTGTAAATTTGCAAGTCATTTCGGGAAGACGAACAGTAATGGAAGTAATAAATAATTAAGTAAATTGGAGGAAAAATGAAGGAAGAAAAGTTGAATTTATCGGCAGACAAAACGGGCTGACATAACCTGTCTTAGTCTCCGTAAATTATCATCCAGACTTCAAACAAGATGGCGTCGATTCAGGGACAACAGTAATATAAAATATTGCACCAGTCGATATTCTATAACATATTAAACCCATAACGAACAGGCAAACTAAAGTAAAACCAACATTCTGAATATTCCAGAATCCTTCACGCCGTCTAAATGATACATTGAGATCCTTAACAATAACAATAATCTATTTAATATAATAATAATTGATTCTATTTCACCTATTGACCGCTGAGACCGCCATCACAGTACAATCTGCTACTTACATCTTAGGTACAGGAATGATCTTACATTTAACTTATGTGTAACATTTACATTTCAACTAAATTAGAAACTATGTCATCGGGCCTTATAGAGGCGGAGAGACGAACCTGGTTCACAATCTTCCAATACTACAGAGTTAAACAAATGTAAACGATCAAGTGTGTTATATAACTCGAACCACAATGGAACTGGCGATGAATAACATTATCTAGAATTATCCTACGACGAGTTAAGACTACTAAAAGATATCTAATGATCTCTAGATGAATGGATGTCAAAACTCAATTATATAAGATAGAAATTTGTATACCAGGTTGATAAAAACGAGAGGCATTCAATTAAACTACATATACTATGAGTACAGTTAACCCGAAACTATTAAAAAAAAGTTTACGACAAGTATACGAAAATACTTTTTTCAAACAAATTAAATAGATGAAAAATTTAATCATGCTTTGTACTGGGCGGCTACAGCGAGCACGGGGTGAATGACCCCGTCCGCTCATAGGCGACGATCAGCTGACGTACAGCATGTACGAAATGAGATAAAATTTTTAAAAAATCCTGTGGCTAAACTATTGCTTCGATTGCTCTGATTTTTATTATGTAGCCTGGAAATGATACACTAAATATATGGTTTCATTTAATCTCTCCTCCTCCTCTCGGTTTATCAACCTTGTATATTGTAAACGTTATTTTGTACCGTACATATTGTACATACAAAAACGAAAGTCTAAGTAATAGACACGCAAGAAAATAAAAAATAAGACAATTCTAATAGTATTTATGTAATTTACATTTATAATAACCATACACTGTAAAACATGTGCCTCTTCAATTGTATGTCAAGATCGTTGTTTTTTTAAATTTCCAGTATTGGGAAGGTTATAAACGAGGTCCTAATGGAGGTCCTGTTTAAAATAAATTACTACATCGTTACATTAAGCGATACATTATATTATATTAATAATTTATTGCCACGACATGATAAATAAATTTTATAAGTGTAAATAAAAACTATTGAAATGTCTTTTGTGCTATTTTTTATATTTGTAAAAAATATTTGCAATAAATATACAACGAACACGGCTACTCCACTCTGAAACGGAAATCATAATAGAATCTCTACTGGAATTTCCATAGACAAACTTACCTATAAATTACAATATATCATACAAACAAAATATGCATGGACAACCGCTAAAACCTATACATTTTATTAAAACTTCCTCTATATATTTTTTTAAATACATATACTACAAAACAATAGGTCAGAAAGGTTTAAAGACATCCGAAGATTCACAAAGAGATAACAACGACTAATGTAAATTTTGATGTTAAATTCATTCGATAACTTTGGTCTACATATAATTGGTCACGTGTGGTGTTGACAGCCGGACAGACGGCATGATCTGTGATGATACGCCTTCACATGATATAAGGTCCTCGCCCATACAAAAGGGGCGTGACATAAACTGAGGCCGTGTTTCGAAACAAGTATTTTTACTGGTGTTAAATATCTAACAGCCAGTATTCTGTGGCAGAAATTGGTGTTACAGGGCTCACACTACATTTCGGAGCACACCCTTACAAGTCCATAAATATCTATATAGATGATACGTACTTGACGCCTCACATACGTACGCGCCCAAAGTAACATGTCCAGAGACATTTAAACATACTCGACATAGGAATAGACAAGACACGTTAAAAGTGTAGACAAGCATTTATGCTAGTTTCCAATTTAGGATTTTGAAAATCGAACCTAAATCCATACCACAGATAACACGTAAAGCCGTGCTATGGATTCCAGGATGATATTAGTTATGCACACGTTTTTTGAACAAATATTTGCTATCAGCTTAAGACTCTTGTAATAACTACTAAGTTGTGCACACGTTTTTTAAACGAATTTTTTTCTATCAGCTGTTAGGACTGACTAGTGGTTTAACCGATTCAGAGAATATCATTAAGTAGGAAGGAGTTGTCTAGCGAGTTGAGGAGTTCTTGCGCAGTCAGACTGCTCGCGTCGGTGGAAGGCATATTGTCCAGGAAGTCCAAATTGAAGTCTGCCGTTTGGCCGGTGAAGGAAGACGCGCTTTGGAGCGAGGGGAACGCATGGCCGCTCTGAGCTTGCATGGGTCCGTTCATCATGGAGCTCTGCGGCTGCATGGCGCTCTGGTGCATGCCCGGTTGGCTTTGCATGCCGTTCTGCATGTTGCCCTGGTGGGCGTTGCCCATTCCGCCCATGCCCTGCTGCATGGACATAGTTTGTGACTGGTTCATGTGTATGTTTGACATCTGAAACAATAAATATAATTTGTTATATATTTCTATTGGCTGTGACCACCGTCGCCCCTATGCATTAGTTACACTGAAGGTATTTTTTAAAGAACTAAGCGCCATGCCACAGCCACAGCGGTGCGAATTGCGGCGCAGCGAGCGTCGAGGGAATACTCGACGCGCGAGTGCGAGAGAGACAGACGGAGCCCGCCGCGCCGCCCACTGCGCAGCAATTCGCACCGCTGTGGCTGTGGCCGGGCCGTAAGTGATAATTCTTTTTTATTTCATTTTATTTTAAACTCAGTGGCGTAACTACAGGGTGGCAACTCGGCAAATTGCCACGGGCCCCCAGACTGAAGGGGCCCCCCGCTCAGAGGAGAATCCCGACATTACAACACATTTAGTAAAAAAAGGCATCTTTATGTTGGGGGCCCCATCCGATTAATTTACAAACGGGCCTTGAGCGGTATACTTAAGCCACGGGTTAAACCTTTCTTTTTACTTTTACACTATAAACAATTTGAACACTAATATGTACCCACAAACTAATTATTCTGAAGTGTCATTGAAATTATTAAAATATTTACGAATCTGTTTCCGGTATTATCACAATCTAATCACACAAGGTCAATGAATTGTTACTAATGTGGACGAAAATAAATACTGTGTCACTATTATATTATGTTATTAGAGGTATTAGAAGAAGATATTAGAGGTGTTATCGAAAGAAGGCTTCTGTTCTATTTTTTTTTACTTTTGACGATAGAAAATAAAGAACAAAGTACACTTGTAAAAGAGATATTTCCAAAAACAGTGTTTGCCATCTTCCATAAGTATATTTTGAAATTCAGGTTACCTTTTGAATAGAACGGAACGTGAATAGAATTCCTTGCAAATTACATTTAAGTTCAAGTTGAAACCTTAATGTGGCCGGTGGCCCGGTCGCATGTAAGTTCACACAATAAGCAGCCAAAGCAATGTCCGAAACTTTTCCCTTCGCCTACCCTTTATACCGTTTAAACTCCTTGCTCCTTTGTATTTCGAATTGACGTAGAGATGAAAAAAAACCTTTCTAAATAAAAATGACAAAAACAGGTACACAAGTATTTTGAGTTATCACTAGTAAGTAGAACTTGAACCTAGATTTGATTTGAAATTTCTTCAGAACATAGGGACATACTTGTAATACAAAAGTCTCTAGTCTTTAATTTCTACCGTCATAAGAATCATATTTTATATTATTTATTTTTGATTTATATGTAACCAGCACCACACATACTCATTTCTATTCTAGCATGATGGTATACCTAGAGTTTATAGGCTTCAATAGATTGGCTAATCAGCACTGAAAGTATTATTCGAATCGGAGCAAAACTTCCTGAGTTTTTACTGGTTCAACCTAACAAACCAACTCTTCGACTTTATAATATTAGTATAATAATTATCTTATTGTGTTTATTCTATTTCGCTCATTTTTATAGTGATTTATGTTTTCCTTATGATTTTATTAGTATAGTGTGTTCACTAAGTACGTTATCACAGGAAAAACATGGTTGATGTTGCCTTGATAACTTTTTCCTTCATTGACTAAAAAACCGGCCAAGTGCGAGTCGGACTAGCGCGTGTAGGGTTCCGTACCAACAAAAGGTATAGGTGTCTCTGTGACATTTTTTATCAGAAAATAAAATAACTTGGTTTTTCATAGCGTTTGTATGAATGACAAATATTTTTGAAAATTTATTGTTTCTTAAAAACTAATAATGACATCTCACTCAAAGCAATTTTCGTTGAAAGATCTTTATTTTTAAGATTTCTCACTCTCTTATTTTAAAAGTTAGAGGGAGGAGACACTCATTTTTCACTTTCGAAGCGTCTATTTTTCAAACAATTGATTTGACGATAAATAGTTTTAGTAACCTTAATGTAATTTTTGAAGACCTATTGATAGATACCCCCACATACAGGTTGGAGGAAAAGAAAAATTAAATTCAGTTATATGTATAGAGTGCCTCCTTTATTTATTAATTTATTTACTTTTTATTCGATAATATATATTATTTGAAACTCGAGTAGCGGTTCATAGAATACATCAACCTACAGTTTCAACTATGAAGGCCCAATAATTTCGGAAAAAAATTAAGACATGACGAATCTATAAGGGGTCCGTATTTTGCCATTTGGTTACGGACCCCTAAAAAGGCAAATGTGCAAACCGATACAGGTTTATCATGCACTAAAACAGGCCATGCTAGACCAATTTTTTACACCGGCGATTATCACAGGGGTACTCGACTGACAGAGGTCCTGAGGTCACAAGTTTTATAGTTTAGTAAGAGTGCCATGCAGCGTGGCAGCTGCATTGGGCCGACAGTGCCGGGGAGGGGCACCTCTCCGGCACTGTCGGTCGGCTAGGGTGCTCGTTTGTTCCCCTATACTATAAAAAAGTCCCCGAAGATTTACAAATAATTAGTGTATCAGTGCTTATCTCACCTGGCCTTGGACACTCATCATCTGGTTCTGCTGCAGGATGAGATGCGACATGGATGACTCTCTAGAGGACGTTCTGTAAACAACAACATGAGCATTACAACAACAGAAGTTATAGAAGCAACGACATAAGTATCACAACAACAATATTAGAAGCATATTTAGCAAGAGATAGTAAACGTTGAATTGCAACAGGGACCGGACAGCAAACAGTCAGTAAGTCAACAGTAATGTGTTCAGTGGAAACTTAATTGATGTCTGTGTATCGTTTATTATCTTTTTGTTTTAAGTGCTGTAACCATTGTATGTTTCCCTAATAAACAATTAAAAAAAAAAACACGAGGCAGCACTTATACTGCCCTAGTGACCATTTTAGGAATCAAGTGCTAGCAAAACACTAAGCAAAAGACAAGTTGACATAATATGTCATATCAAACGTACAAATGAAAATTTGCTAGCGGTTCCCATTTCAGCCACTAGATAGCCTGGCAGACTAGAAGCTTGATCCCTATCTGCAGATGTTCGGTGACAGCGCGTAAGGGGAATAGCTCGCTTACTCAACACCGGCGTAAAGTGATAAGAGATATCTAAAGAGGGTTGCAACGGTAGAATATTACTTAGACGTTCAATAAAAGATTTTAAAAGACTTTGAATACATTTTTTTGCACTGTCTATATTTCGTTCCTTTTTTGACAGACGATTGGGATGGGGTGGTGGGCGAAGGATAGAACCAATATAACCTCCACTTCTGCAGCCATTTACATTCCGACTGCTCGTTCACCCTCCACGCAAGAGTGTGAGTAACGGGTCGAGCAGAGTTCAGGAAACAACACACAGGTATATTAAATAACGTATGTAAGCTAGCGCGTGTGGAGTGAGTCGCGTGTTACCCTGGGTACTTAGTAAACATACAATCGTGTGAATTAATAATAATGTGGTGCGCGCGCTGAACAAACCCCCCCCCCCCCCCCCCATCACATCTGAATTGGGCCGGCGTGACCAGGAAGGTACATCTCGCTTACACAAATACGGCGCAAGTGACAGCTGTGCGTTTCGTGCGGCCGGCGTGAAGGTATCAGGTGGCCTATGGAGGGGAGGGGGAGTGGACAACGCATCTGTATAACCTCTGTGTGGATGTATATGGGTGTCATGAAAATGGTTCCGACTGCACGTTTGCCCCTGTACAATAAAAAAAAATAATTTGCTGACTTAGTAAGTTACATATTATAGGTACCTATTTGAGAAAATAGTCAAGCAATTTTATACTCCTTGCATGTATAAATATATCTAACCGATTGTATGTTTGAACTAAGTACCTACCATAGGGTTTATTTAAAAATAAAGAAAGTGTCAGCCCTAGATGCACAGATGCAGATAAATAATAATATGGCGTCATAGCAAACACTATAAATAAATATAGATTAATGCAATCGTTAGTTTCACGGTCACTGCTAATAATCATCAACACGAACTTTGTTTCACCTGTGTTGCAGATGCAAACGAGCATCATTACAATCACATCTCATCATACGTCATACGATAAGTACATCTTTCACAAGGGCAACAAAAGATCAAAAAAGAGCTTATTTCACGTCATTTCTAGGTCATATCATCATCACCATCAACATTTATAGTTTCGAATGGCGCCGGATCCAGGGGGCGCCTCGGGGGCTCCAGCACCAGGCCCCACTATACTTAAGGGCCCCATCTTGTAAGAGGTAGTGCCACACTCCATGCTTGCATGCAGTCGAATTGGGCCGGCACGACTGGGGAGGAACCTCTCGCTTACACGAGACTGGCGTAAAGTGACAGCTGTGCTGTCGCGTTTCGTGCGGTG